>CM038678.1:663427797-663652308 GCA_021605205.1 Aegilops longissima
TTCTTAAAGATCCATTTATTTTCAATGGCTTGCCGATCATCGGCAAGTCAACCAAAGTCCATACTTTGTTCTCATACATGGATCCCATCTCAGATTTCATGGCTTCCAGCCATTTTATGGAATCTGGCTCACCATCGCTTCTTCATAGTTTGTAGGTTCGCCATGGTCAAGTAACATGACTTCCGAATAGGATTACCGCACCACTCGTGCGATTTTACTCGTTGACCCACGAGGTTCAAGAGTAACTTGATCTCAAGCTTCATGATCATCATCATTAGTTTCTTCACTAATTGGTGTAGTTGTCACAGAACCATTTCTTGTGATGAACTACTTTCCAATAAGGGAGCAGATACAGTTATCTCATCAAGTTCTACTTTCCTCCCACTCACTTCTTTCGAGAGAAACTCCTTCTAGAAAGGATCCGAATTTAGCAACGAAAATCTTGCCTTCAGATCTGTGATAGAAGGTGTACCCAACAGTCTCCTTTGGGTATCCTATGAAGACACATTTTTCCGATTTGGGTTCGAGCTTATCTGGTTGAAGTTTCTTTACATAAGCATCGCAGCCCCAAACTTTAAGAAATGACAACTTTGGTTTCTTGCCAAACCACAGTTCATAAGGCGTCGCTCAACGGATTTTGACGGTGTCCTATTTAACGTGAATGCAGCCGCCTCTAAAGCATAACCCCAAAACGATAGCGTAAATCGAAATAGACATCATAGATCGCACCATATCTAGTAAAGTACGACACGACGCTCGACACACCATTTCTCCGTGGTGTTCCGGTGGTGTGAGTTGCAAACTATTCCACATTGTTTCAAATGTAAACCAAACTCAGAACTCAAATATTCTCCTCCACGATCAGATCGTAGAAATTTTATTTTCTTGTTACGATGATTTTCCACTTCACTCAAATTCTTTGAACTTTTCAAATGTTTCAGATTTGTGTTTCATTAAGTAGATATACCCATATCTGCTCAAATCATCTGTGAAGGTGAGAAAATAACGATACCCGCCAAGGCCTCAACATTCATTGACCACAAACATCAAGATGTATGATTTCCAACAAATCAGCTTGCTCGCCCATAGTTCCGAGAACGGCGCTTTGGTCATCTTGCCCATGAGGCACGGTTCGCAAGTACCAAGTGATTCATAATCAAGTGATTCCGTAAGCCCATCAAGATGGAGTTTCTTCATGCTTTTACACCGATATGACCTAAACGGCAAGTACACAAATAAGTTGCACTATCATTATCAACTCTGATCTTTTGGCTTCAACATTATGAATATGTATCACTACCGTCGAGATTCAACAAGAATAGACCATTCTTCAAGGGTGCATGACCATAAAAGATATTACTCATATAAATAGAACAACCATTATTCTCTCGATTTAATGAATAACCGCCTCGCATTAAACAAGATCCAGATATAATGTTCATGCTCAACGCCGGCACCAAATAACAATTATTTAGGTCTAAAACTAATCCCAAAGGTAGATGTAGAGGTAGCGTGTCGATCGCGATCACATCGACTTTGGAACCATTTCCAACGCCGATCGTCACCTCGCCCTTAGCCAATCTTCGCTATCCAGAGTTCCTGCTTCGAAAGTTGCAAATATTAGCAATGTAACCAAGATCAAATACCCGTGTACTATCATGAGTATTAGTAAGGTACACATCAATAACATGTATATCACATATACCTTTGATCACCTTGCCATCCTTCTTATCCGCCAAATACTTGGGGCAGTTCCGCTTCCAAAGGTCCAGCTTTGCTTGCAAGAAAACACTCGCTTTCAAAGCTTAGGTCCAGACTTGGGTTTCTTCTCCCGAGCAGCAACTTGCTTGCTGTTCTTTTGAAGTTTCCTTCTTCTTCCTTTGCCCTTTTCTTGAAACTAGTGGTCTTGTTGACCATCAACACTTGATGCTCTTTCTTGATTTCTACCTCCATGCTTTTAGCATCGCTAAGAGCTCAGAATTGTCTTAGTCATCCCTTGCATATTATAGTTCATCACGAAGCTCTTGTAGCTTGGTGGCGTGATTGGAGAATTATGTCAATGACACTATCATCCGGAAGATTAACTCCCAGCTGAATTAAGTGATTGTTATACCTGCACATTTTGAGTATGTGCTCACCGATGTAACTATTCTCCTCCATCTTGCAGCTATAGAACTTATTGGAGACTTCATATCTCTCAATCCGGCATTTGCTTGAAATATTAACTTCAACTCCGGAACATCTCATATGCTCCATGACGCTCAAAACGCCGTTGAAGACCCGGTTCTAAGCCGTAGCATGGCACACTGAACTATTGAGTAGTCATCAGCTTTGCTTTGCCGACGCTCACAACTTCGCTCAAGATCTCAAGC
Organism: Aegilops longissima; assembly: GCA_021605205.1. Taxonomy (NCBI): domain Eukaryota; kingdom Viridiplantae; phylum Streptophyta; class Magnoliopsida; order Poales; family Poaceae; genus Aegilops; species Aegilops longissima. The sequence continues at coordinate 663,430,170 of CM038678.1, forward strand.
AGCAGGCCTCGCTACCCAGCGGTGCTTCCAGGACGTAATTTTTCTGTGGCAGCAATGAGGATAATCCTCGTTACGGACCCAATTCCGTAATTGCTACCATCATCTTTCAACTTTGCTTTCTCAAGGAACGCATTAAAATTCAACTAACAACAAAGACGAGCCATCTATCTACAAGAAACATAGACAAGCAAAATACTATCAGTACTAAGTTCATGATAAATTTAAGTTCAATTAATCATATTAAAAACTCCCACTTAGACGTATCTCTCTAGTCATCTAAGTGATCACGTGATCCAAATCAACTAAACCATGTCCGATCATCACGTGAGATGGAGTAGTTTCAATGGTGAACATCACTATGTTGATCATATCTACTATATGATTCACGCTCGACCTTTCGGTCTCCGTGTTCCGAGGCCATATCTCGTTATATGCTAGGCTCGTCAAGTTTAACTGAGTATTCGCGGCGCAACTGTTTTGCACCCGCTGTATTTGAACGAGAGCCTATCACACCCGATCATCACGTGGTGTCTCAGACGAAGAACTTTCGCAACGGTGCATACTCGTGGAGAACACTTCTTGATAATTTTGGTGAGAGATCATCTTATAATGCTACCGTCAATCAAAGCAAGATAAGATGCATAAAGGATAAACATCACATGCAATCAATATAAGTGATATGATATGGTCATCATCATCTTGTGCTTGTGATTCCATCGCCAAGCACCGCCATGATCACCATCGCCACCGCGCCGACACCTTGATCTCCATCGTAGCATCGTTGTCGCCTCGCCAACTATTGCTTCTACGACTATCGCTACTCCTTAGTGATAAAGTAAAGCAATTACATGGCGCTTGCATTTCATACAATAAAGCGACAACCATATGGCTCCTCGCCAGCTGTCGATAACTCGTTACAAAACATGATCATCTCATACAATAAAATATAGCATCACGCCTTGACCATATCACATCACAACATGCCCTGCAAAAACAAGTTAGACGCCCTCTACTTTGTTGTTGCAAGTTTTACGTGGCTGCTACGGGCTGAGCAAGAACCGTTCTTACCTACGCATCAAAACCACAACGATATTTCGTCAAATAGACTCCGCTTTAACCTTCTCAAGGACCGGGCGAGCTACACCGATTCAACTAAAGTGAGAGAGAGACACCCGCCGGTCACCTTTAAGCAACGAAAGTGCTCGGAGCGGTGAAACCAGTCTCGCGTGAAGCGCACGCTGTAATGTCGGTCCGGGCCGCTTCATCTCACAATACCGCTGAACCAAAGTATGACATGCTGGTAGGCGGTATGACTTGTATCGCCCACAACTCACTTGTGTTCTACTCGTGCACATGACATCAACGCATAAAACCAGGCTCGATACCATCATTGGGTAACGAGTAATTTCAAAAATTTCCTACGATCACGCAAGACCATGGTGATGGCATAGCAACGAGAGGAGAGTGTCCGCCCACGCACTCGTGAGACCGAAAGCGGAAGCGTTATAACAACGCGGTTGATGTAGTCGACGCCTTCACGATCCGACCGATCCAAGCACCGAACGACGGCACCTCCGAGTTCTGCACACGCTCAGCTCGATGACGATCCCGGACTCCGATCCAGCAAAGTGTCGGGATGAGTTCCACAAGACGACGGCGTGGTGGACGATAATGATGCTCCACCGACGCAGGGCTTCGCCTAAGCTCGCGACGATATGACTTCTCCGCGCAGGCTTCGCTAAGCTCCGCGACGATATGACCGAAGTGGAATATGGTGGAAGGGGCACCGCACACGGCTAAGGAACGATCCGTAGATCAACTTGTGTGTCAAGGGTGCCCCTGCCCCAGATATAAAGGAGCCAAGGGGAGGTGGCGGCCAAGGAGGAGGCGCACCAGGAGTCCTACTCCTCCGGAGTAGGACTCCCTCCAATCCTAGTTGGATTAGGATTCCTGAGGGGAAAGAGAGAGGGGGCCGGCCCACCTTCCTAGTCCTAATAGGACTAGGGAAGGGGGCGCGCCCACCTAGGGCTGCCCTCTCCTTTCCTCCAAGGCCCACTATGGGCCCATGTAGTTCTGGGGTTCCGGTAACCTCCTGCATCTCGATAAATTCTCGATTTCACTCGAACCTTCCGATGTCCAAATGTAGGCTTCCAATATATCAATCTTTATGTCTCGACCATTTTGAGACTCCTCGTCATGTCCGTGATCACATCCGGACTCAACAACCTTCGTGCATCAATACTTATAAACTCATAATGAATCATCATCGAAACGTTAAGCGTAAGGACCCTACGGGTTCGAGAACTATGTAGACATGACCTAGAACCATTCTCGGTCAATAACCAATAGCGGAACCTGGATGCCCATATTGGTTCCTACATATTCTACGAAGATCTTTATCGGTCAAACCGCATAACGACATACGTTGTTCCTTTGTCATCGGTATGTTACTTTACCCGAGATTCGATCGTCGGTATCCAATACCTAGTTCAATCTCGCTACGGTAAGTCTCTTTACTCGTTCCGTAATACATCATCTCACAACTAACTCATTAGTTGTAATGCTTGCAAGGCTTAAGTGATGTGTATTACCGAGAAGGCCTAGAGATACCTCTCCACAATCGGAGTGACAAAACCTAATCTCAAATACGCCAACCCAACAAGTACCTTTGGATACACCGTAGTACTCCTTTATAATCACCCGCTATTACAGACGCTTTGGTAGCACCCAAAGTGTTCCTCCGTAAACGGAGTTGCATAATCTCATAGTTACAGGAACATGTATGGGTCATGAAGAAAGCATTAACATACTAAACGATCAAGTGTTAAGCTAACGGAATGGGTCATGTCAATCAGATCATTCAACTAATGATGTGACCTTGTTAATCAAATAACAACTCCTTGTTCATGGTTAGGAAACATAACCATCTTTGATTAACAAGCTAGTCAAGTAGAGGCATACTAGTGACATACTTGTTTGTCTATATATTCACACATGTATTATGTTTCCGTTAATACAATTCTAGCATGAATAATAAACATTTATCATGATATAAGGAAATAAATAATAACTTTATTATTGCCTCTAGGGCATATTTCCTTCAATTTCCTCACCAAAGAAATTCCTCGTTGAAGAATTTGTAAAATTTCTAAAAATCGCCTATTCACCCCCTCTAGTCGATATAACGCACTTTCAATTTGCAAGGAAAATCTAGGTATTGTAATACACATAGATTCGCTCGCAATTTAAAAGGTTCCTTTCATATTCTCAAATGGTAGGACCCAATGGCGCATCAGCCAGACCTTGGCTCGCTTTTGATCCTAAAAAACGGGCTCGTGTCCTTCGTGGCGTATGCGTGGTACGCATTATTAGGCAACCCCAACCAGTCGAGCCTCGTGTTTCAAGTCAAAATATCCGCGCCGAATTCCAGCCCATGAAATTCCCCTCATGTCCCCGGTCCATAATGACTACCGATGAACAATGGAGGGATGCTTTAGTAACTATACAATGTTACCTACCGTGTTTGTAGCACGGTTCAATTCCTCGATCGCCGTCATCAAGGTCACCCGTCAACTGCATTGCCTAGTACTACTACTACTACACCAGGATGAGCACATAATTGAGCCTGTTTGTTCGTGCCTAGTACTTGAGTTAATGTATCAGGCAATGCACTGGTACTAAGTAAAATGTTTGACCAAATCCTTTCTTCAGAAATACAACAGGACAGATGTACGGCTTCAAAATTTATTGCATGATGCAGGTTATGATATTGTTTCGGATCCTGGATCTTAAATTTCAGAAAATCTAAAAGCGAGCATAAATTCTTGAAACTGAGCATGGTCACGTGATATGGCACAAATATTACTTCGTAAATTTTTTCTTCAATTCGAGACAAGCTGCTTATGACAAGTTGCACAAATGAAGAGCCAATGTATTTTGGAACAAAGACCTGCCATGTTAAGGCAAACGCTTTCACTATTGAAACCGTGGGCGTTTACGTGCCGCCACGAGTCCCCGCTTCTCATCGGCAGGTGCCGTCCCAGCAAGCGTGTGAGTCGACGGGAGGCGTGCGAGCAGACCGCTGCGCCGGCTGTCTGGGAGGCGTGCGAGCAGACCGCCGTGCAGACTCACCGAGAGGCGAGCCCTTTGACCAGGCTCCACCGCCCACCGTCGTCCCAACTGCTCCCACTTTTAATGTCGCCGGCGCCGCAGTTTAAAATCAACCCCGCACTACCCGGTATCGCTACAATCCTCTCTCTTCCTCTCCGATTCTTCTGTCGTCTACCTCCAACTAGCCTGACCTAAACGTACGCCATGCCGCATCATGATGGTCTGCCCTTAGTGTTCCAGTTTCATGAGGAAGACACCCAGCCGGAGTCTCAAGAACATAAGGCGCTTTGGGACAAGCTTGAACTGGCCTTGCGGGAAGACGCCGCGCCTGTCCCCGCTTCCCTGCTCCGGCTCCTGTCCGCCTAATCGTGCAGCGCCCATCCCGTGGGCATTGATGGGCTGGGAGCCGCACATTGTCACCGAGCTTGAAGCCACGGGGTTCCACGAGGTCTCGCCGACTTTCACGCGCTTGCACTGCCAACGCATGCGCTGCTGCGTAATCAAGCGCACGCGCCGTGCCGGTGCCGTGGACCTGCGAAGCGCATGCACTGCAGCATGCATCGACGCGTGCGCCCGCAGCGGTGCCCGTGGCACACGAATCACTCCGCCGCGCCGCTGACAGCGATCGTCCCCTCGCGGTGCAGCGGTGCTGCCCCTCTCTCAGCGGCATGGATGGCCGCCGACCACTTCCTTGCACCAACGCCAGCCGCCTCCTCCCGCCAGCTTGACTCGCTCAAGTCCGTAACATTTTGCCCTTCCTTGAAGCTAGGCCAACGTCCAGAGTACGCCAACAACGGCGCAAGACGCCGCCACACCGTCGCCGGTGTCTGACGACACACCGAGCACGGCAGAGGAGCCGCTTCCACCGCGAGACGCCTCGCCGCCCGTGTAATCTAAATTTGTCATGAAAACGTTCGGATTGCCATGATTAAAATCGAACGCTTATCATTTTCGCTATTTTATATCGATCGTCGATAATTTAAAGTCGGAGTCAGTCTGAATGAAATGTATGGTTTGATCGTTTGAATGTTCTGCTAGAGCCGTATCAAATTAAATATAAAACGTCATCAAGCCACATGTATTCCTTGTCATCCAACGACCTAGACTGCTTCAATGTTGAGCGCTTAACACGTTTAGCGTGCAGTTAATTTCATGCCAAAAATAGTGCTAATCACATGACAACACGCAAATAATATCCTAGTAGTTAATATCCGCATGCACTTAATATACTTCCAAATTAACGTGCATTGCACGTACACACTGACTAGTGCTGCTAGTACGTGAAACTGGTGCCGTGACTTGTGAACGCGTCCAGATATGGTCAACGGCAACATCGCCCGTGAGTTCTTCCTGTTTGCCCGTGCGTCTAAACGCAGAAGGGGAGGAGAGAGAGAGAGCACACATGGAACCCACCAGTAAGTGAAGGCGAATAGTACTAAAAATAATATTACATGTTATCCATTAATTAGGCTGTGGTAATATAAAAACATTATGTGAACAAAGGGGGTACAACAAACATTGCTATTCTACGTATGTTGCCTATTGACGTCTTGGCTTGAAGGCTCGGTCGCATGTTCGATCCTCGTCCTTTATTTTTAATTTGTATATGGGTCCAAATTTGTTTCATGACATGTGGGCCCCTCGGTGTGTAGTTTGTAGCACTTTAATTTGTGGGTCAAATTTGTTCCATTCCAAGTGGACTATCGGTGTAGTTTTGTAGCTTATTTATAATAATTAAAGAGAACAACATAGTTTTTCAATAATACCATGGTGCGACGTTGAAGGCGAGAAAGGATGTGCGAGAGAGCGATGACCGAGCCAGAGGGAAATCAACTAGGGAGTTATGGGTTGCAACGGTGTTTGGAGTAGTTGTGGGCGTAATGCTACTAAAATATAATCTAAACCGACCTGAATAAATGCCTACACAAATTAATCTAAGGTTGGAGTGCCCCTCGCAATGTAAATAGCCCCGGCTTTGCGAGGGATGGAGAGGTAGTAGCTTCAACACATGGAAGATATGGTATGAGAAAGCGAGGTCAATCGAGAGACATATAGATAGAGAGACAAAGTGAGTGTGGTCCGACATTCATTGAACAAATATATATGCTCCGGAGAGATATTGTCCGATTGAGCTTTTGGTAAGGGTGAGGGATGTAAGATAGAGCTTGAGAGATGATCCAGTCACAGACGTGTAGATATATTTTGTGCGTGGGAGGAACCAAGGTCAACCGATCACATAGGGTCGCCGTGCGATCGAAAGAGTGAGACGGGTTGGAGAGAGTGACCTAGATAGACGATGTGCGTGAGAGAGTATACAATGTGAATAGGTCGAATTGGGCTCAAACATGGTAATATATCGTTTTTGACCGAGAAAGAGCGAGGTAAATCGAGACACACGGAGAGAGAGAGAGATAGAGATAGATAGATAGATAGATAGATAGATAGAGAGAGAGAGAGAGAGAGAGATTGAGTGAGCGTGGCCCACCATGAGGTCGAAAGAGTGGCGGCGGCTTGGATGGACTGACCTAGATAGACAATCTGCGTGAGAGAGTATAGAGTGTGTCCATTGAGGCCCGAACAGGGAGATATATCATTTGTGTGTGAAAGAAAACGAGGTTAAACGAGACTCAGATAAAGAGAGCTAGATTGAGCGAGTGTGGCCCACCGTCAAGGAAGAAAGAGTGAGACAGCCTCGATGGAGTGACCTAGATATACAACGCATGCTTAGATGCGCATGAGAGGTTGGGGGCTAGATAGGCAATGCATGTATTTAGCGCGAGAGGGTGAGAGGGAGAGGGGGGAGAGAGAGAACTCGGCATGGGGTGCAATGGCGGGTGTAACAGGAGTAGAAAAAGGGGTTGTGTAGTTGAGAGACTTAGAGATCGAAACATGGAGAGAAAGAATGAACGTGTGCTGGAAACCGATAGCTTGCTAAGGTGGTTAGGAGAGGAAGATTGACCGACACAAGAAGTATGTAGCGTTTGTTGTGTGGGGGGGGTGGCTAAAACAACATTTGAATGTACATAGTACGAGACTTAATATCGATGTTTCAATTCGGTATACATTGTAAGATTTGAACCGAGGACCAGGCATACGGGTAATTATTTCGAATTCCTGCCATACTAAGTTTCGCAAAGTTGACATTGGCTCAATTTGTTGTGCTATTTTGTAGGTCATATGTTTGAATCCATCCAAAAGTTTTCTCACTACCATGGTGTTCATCATATACATATGAATTTGTATTAAAAAAGTAGCGTGGATACAGTGAAATGCGAAATCCACATTAGAATTGGAGATCGCTACGTGACACACACTCTAATTCAAATAACTAACTACGTGACACACACTCTAATTCAAATAACTAATTATGTGACACACTCTAATCCACGTTAGCGTGGGTACCGTTTCGATTTTTTTTCAAATAACTCCTCATTAATTAATTTATAGTACTCCCTCTGTTCACTTTTATAAGACCTTAAAGACATTTCAGACAATGTGCAAAACAGTTCATTTTAAGTTGTCTGAAACGACTTACAAAAGTGAACGGATGGAGTATCTCGTTTCTAATGACTAATTATTGCAAGGAAAACACGGGCATGGTGATACATACAGATTTGTTTGCAAATGAAGGAAGATTCGTTTGCATTCTCAAATGTAGGCGCACCAGGCAGACCAGGGTCGTGTCGGGGTGGACGCTGCTTCGGTGCCTTAAAGTCAACTGCCCTTCGGTGACTGACATGTGGGCCAGCCACCTATTGGGCCCACATGTCATGGACACAAAGGCAGGTCCCTTAAGGCACCAAAGCATAGTCCTGTCGGGGTGGTCGCGTGTGTCGGACGGACGCGTAGCACCCAGCCACCCACCCCCCTCCCTCAAAAAAAAAGGACGACGACATATAAGTTCGCGCTTCCACGTTTCGGATTGAAATATCTGGCGGCCCCAATTCCAGCCCTGCAAAATCTCTCTTCTCCACCGCCCCTTCCGCGCCCAGATTGCTCAAATCCCTAATTCGCCGCCATCCTCGAATCGCCTCGCCTCGTCTCTTTCCCCACCGTTCCCCACCTTTGTGCCGGACGGCGGCGACGACGAAGACGACGGTCGCTTCACCACCGCACGGAGCTACCTCATCTACGCCCTCGCCCACCGCACCGGTGGTCCATCGACAATGTCGGCCGCCCGCAACCGACGTGCCTCACAGACACCGAAGTTCCACCGCATCAGTGCGCTTCACCGACGCCGCCTCCCAGCTCACCAGGCTACTTCACCGAGCACATCGTCGCACCTCCGCCCCGAGGCCGCTGGGGCACCAACGGTCTCGCCCACCAGATCAGAAGCGCTCCGCTGCCACTCAAGATCTGCATCCGTGCGCTGCCAGCCAACGCCAACAAGCATCACCCTCACGGCTCAAGTGACCAAGACTCTAGCTAGGCGAGCATGCCCAAACGCCGCCCGAACTAGGTATCCACATCACTCCCTTATGCACTATTCCGACGATGTTTGGATATCCTTTCACTGCTCTCTTAGCTTACACGCCTATGAAACTCGACTTTAACTCTTATTTATTCGGAGATATCATCTGAAACAAGCAAACCCATTTTTAGCGAAGCATGACGGGCTACGGGATCTGGTACACATCCAACACACCAGATAACCTTGTAAGTATCTCCGTCTCCCAGTACAACATCAAGGTCGATTCCTCTTATTTGATCAACCATTCGCCGTGTCAAAAATGCAGAGGGGATGCAAGGAGCACAAGGCCTGCACATCCAAGCAAGTGGTAACATGGACTTGTACATGGAACATCCCAAGCGCAAGCAAGAGCTGCAATGAGCCTGCATAACGAGCTAGCGTAAGTCCCTGCATTTCATTTAATTTGTACTGGCATTCGTATATGATTTGTGTGCAGTGGTTGATCCATGAATTCAAGTTACCAGGGGCGAACATTTAACTTAAAAAATACGAAGGCACTTGCACTCCGGAAATCAACATAACTTGAGAAATGTGAAGCTACATGCACTTTGAAAACCAGCTAATGATCCAAAGTAGTTCAGATTATAAACACTAAATGATGCAAGCACCAAAAAACACAAAATGCAACATGGTGTACAAGGACTACAAACATGGTCTGTACCTGCTTGAATTATTCGTTCTCTGGCTGAAAATATCGAAGTGTAATTGCACATATAACCAGTGCGCAAACTGCATATCAATATATCTATCCTGCACAAGTATGACAATAGTTTCAAACAACAGATTAGAAAAGTATTTATGCTATGTTGTCATAATATGGGGACTTTCTGGTAGATGGCCTCGACGTTTCCTCAAGCTATGAAAGTGCACTATAATTTGCTTGTCATCAATGCCTGCAAATATCTGACTCTCTCAACATAGTAGATCATCATTAGACACTAAATCCTTCAATGAGCTTGCAAAATGCTTGCATTAGATCCTTCATTAGACACTATATGTTCATCACCAGGAGCATGTAAAATGTTTGCATCAAATCCTTCATTAGCAGTTTGTTCATTAGACACTTCAGGCTCAAGAACAACATGAGCTTGTATGTTTGCACCGGAAACTTGATTAGATACATCAGATTCAGTCAGTTCAGTATTGATTTGGGGAGTTATAAAATAAGTAGAAATTGGTTTCATTTTCTCATAGATTCCCTACATACAAGCAGTTTTACAACACCCCAGGTTTAACTATTGGCCAGAAATTGAAGAGTTGAATTAGATATAATCAGGGATGTGATGTACCTGCTCGTTGCCCATACTACTCTTGCAAGCTGCGACTATTCGTTTGCGCAAGCTCGATGCCATGCCCGTGCTGCCGCCGCTGCCTCACACGCAGGCTACACCCAGGGTTGGATCTTCATATTCTTGTTCTTCCGTTCGCTTGAAGCCCGGAGACCGCCCTCCAACGAGGGCGCGAGGAAGTGCTGTGTCGGTCTATCCAGCGGCGTCTAGGTCAGGAGCGAACCAGACTGGAGGCTGGAGCGAATGAATTGGGATTTTTCCTGCTGTCGATCGATATGGGAGGCGCTCATTTGGGCCGCGAGCCTGCTATAGGGCCTGCCTTGCACTTATGTTATTGGCCCATCCAAATTGAAACATTTTTCTTCTTTTTACATTGCCTGCTCGTGCTGGGACGAACAAAACTAGGGTGGGCCAACCTGACGACTCAAACTAGGTGCACACTTTCCAGCCACCGAGGCGGCCGCCCATACCAGCCCCTATGGTGGCGCCGCCCCTTTTGCGTGTATGATTGGATAGTGAAAAATATTCCAGGGCGCTTTTGATTTACCCACGTAATGGTTGAATTGCTTGTTTCTATGAACTGAGTTCGCCAATAATGTGAAGGATGCCATCTTTTCATCCTATTGTAGATTGCTTAGATCTCGATATGCCAAAAGTAATCGCATGAAATATATAGTAAAAGCCAGTGTGATGTGTTTGGCTACAACTAGTCTGACTACATGTCCTCATATAACATATCAAGGACGCACCATCTTACCAGATTAACCATTCGACTTACCCATGCAAAGTGGGAAGAAAGAAGTTTTGGGACTGCGATCCAAGCAATTGATGCCATGGACTCCTTTGTACAACCTTGTAAGAGAAAAAGAAGTTGCAGTGTGCGCACAAAGAACTAGCGTAAGTTCGCCACTGCTTCTCGAATTTTAGTTAGCCACTTATTGCAAAATTGTTCAATTATGTTGCTTGGCTGAATTTAGTTTGCTACTGACTACATAATGGCACAGCCTGTTAATCATATTGTAGGCTGCGCCTATCTATGTGTTTGATACTTACTGTTAAGAATTACCTGTTTGCCTTAACTTAAATATCTACTTGTTTGTTTAACTGCTTTGCTGCTGCAACAACGGGTTACAATGATGTTAATAACTAGTACTTTTCAGTATCTAATTGAAACTCTTTAATTCCTTGTTTGTTTAACTGGTTTTCTATTATAACTCCCAGTTGAGATGTTTTGCTAACTTCAACTTTTCTGAATCCAATCGGAACTTTAATGGCAAAACAGGTTAGCCCAAGATCAAAGAGCGAGGTCACCCTGGACGTTGCATCATCCCACAGCAGTGGCACCGGCCCAATAGTGCATTATGAATTGCCAACTGTTGATGCTCTAGAGGCTAAACTAGTGGTAGAAAGAGATTCTGCTTCTGCACTTAGAGATGAAGTTGACATGTTGAGGAAGCAAACAGCACAATCACAAGCAGTACTCAAGACAACCATTAAATATTTGGTGGATTTCAAAACAAAGCAAGCTGAGACTGACCAGATTGTCAAGGTCCTGAAGGAAAAAAGGAATTTAAATTCCTACTTGGTAAATCATAGGTGAAATGTTCTTTCCATAGTTGAATAACATTTGTGTTGTCTATTCATGTAATCAATCAAACCATTTGTTTTAGAGCTCATGTAATAATTGTTTTTCTTGTTTTTTGGTTTGTAATTTTATTTGAGCACAAGTCTGTATTATTTGATAAGACTCACAGAGATTTCATTTGGATTGCTGTGCCAGACCTACAAATATGCCAATCGGGCTAAATGTGCATTCAACAATAGTAGTAGTATAGATGGACCATAAGTGGCACGCATCGGAAAGGGCCAAGATGCTGGCTAAAAAAGGATGCTGTTGTAGCCAAAAAAAGTACAATGCCCTGGCTTATGTATGTTAGTTGATATTATTGATCCATATACTCTATAAGTGCTTATATGTCTGTTAGTTCTGTACATTCTTGGTTGATTGACTCGGTATTTGAATCTTGATATCGCTTGTGTACATATCTAAATGGGAGTACACATTATGCTGCGTGTGACATTTGAGTTGGACATGAAGTGTTCCAAATATTCGAATTCACCTTAAACTGGATACTAGTTTCTGAATTTGAGTATCGACATTTGTAACCCATATTCATATATGACAGTGGAATACATCTTTGTCGTCCATTTGAAGATATATAAAACACATAGAATGATTTATAAAGATTCATATAGGAATACAAAATGGATTCAATTTAGTTGCTGTGGTAAACGTGGATGCTTATTGTCCCAAAATTTGAAATAAGCAGCAAAATATCCACTCCCACGCCGGCTGCCCGGCCAAGTGTTTGGGAGATGGAAATTACTGTCACCCATTACATGGACAATCCATCGGCCCGATTTCCACCGCTCTAAATAGGGGTAGGTTAGTAACTTCAATTAGACGTGACACGACCGCCTCTGAGCCCATTCCGACACGGTGGGCGCAAACATGGACGACAAAACACATTTGATTCAAGCTCGTCCAAAAGACCTCTGCTTTCTCCCTCCATTCCCCATTCATACACGGTGGGCATAAAACAAACTCGACTCGGCCAAATCGATGTAGGCAAATATTTTCAATAGGGGCAGGTTTGTAACTTCACTCGACGTGACACAACCGCCCTACCCGTCAGCCTCGTTCATACACCGTGGGCGCCAACCATGGGCGCCAACCACCCTCTCCTCGCCCGAAATCGCTCTGGGAATATATTGGCGAGATGTGAGATTACCGTCCTATCCCCAACCGACGAGACGTCCAAATTTTAAATGGGGGCTAAGTTCAGTAACTTTTCCATATTTCGCATAAAGGCCCCAAAACATGGTTCCCGTACCTCTCCTCCATTTTCCCATTCATACATCGTCCGCTAGAACACCCCATCCCCACACCAGCCTCCGTCCGCCACCCCATCCATCGCCGCCGTCCTCCACCACATCCATCGCCACCGTCCTCCACCATGTCAAAGCGCCTACCAAGACCGCGTCGTCCACTGATAGAGATGGACGTTTCTCATCCATGGCGACGGACCAATAGCCTTGCATCGCGTCCTCTCGCTTCATCGGCGCTATCGTCCTCTTTGCTGGGGACGCTCACACGACCTTCTCTTCCACCACAATGGGACTTATCCCCCGATGCACCCGTCTACCATCACAGATCTGCTTCAACGCCACTGACAGCCATCGTACCCGCGATGCCTACACGGTGCCGCAAGAGAGGTGGTACTTCATATCTCCTCAAATTTTTGATCTCAACCAGAAAATAGATCTTAACTTGGTTACTCTACTTTCTTTTCAGCTCTTAGAATTTAGTTCTTAGTTCGAAGCAAACAATGGATGCTAAATATCATTTCTCCGGTTTGCAGCTTCAAATCTGCCATGGCACAACCATAATACGGTTTAATTGATCATGCTTAGGGTTTAATTGATCATGTTGGTTCCGTGGTGGTTTCTTTAATAGAAATCGGAGGGAAACCTCTTTGCTAAAAAATATGCTTAGAGTTTCCTTTATGATCACTATACGATTAGAATACGTGCTTCGTGTCATAATAACATCGCTCCACGCATCAAGCTAAACAAGCTTAGATGTTCAAATACTAATCTGATATTATTAAAACAGAGTTGTTTAATTGGTCAGCTAAATGTTCCTAAATTAGTTTCAAAATGCATGTTCGCCGCCGGGTGTGTATCTCTGGGGTGCCCACGGTGGGCCGCCCACCCTGGATTTTGGGTCGCCCCAGCCCCGATTCCCCTCTCGCTTCACAAGGCTCGATCTCTACTCGCCTCACCGCCTTGCCTCGCGGGTGACTTGCCATCCCGGACGACATGACTCTAGGAGGAGACGCGGACTAACAGAGGCCAGGAGCTGCTCGCCTAACAGCGTCACCGCTGCCCGGCGCGCCGCCGTGCCTACCTTCCCAAATCCGCTCAGGGCTCAAAGTGTAGCACCCACCAAGCCAACCCGATTTATCCTGAGATACGTCCTCAACACTTAGCAGCCACTCCTCATCACCCATTTTCTAATTGATTCATTACTCATTACGCAGGACTGTCATTAGGGTTTGTTTTGTGCTCAGTGCTACCTACACTTAATGGTTCAGATGTATTTTGGTAATCTTTAGTACCTCTAAAGTTCACAGGGTTTTCAAAATTCTGGCCCTCGGAACATAAACTAGTCATTTTGGATTGTTGGTCGTAGTGACATTGACCCAGATTACTACTGCAAGCCAGGTTTGTTGACAAATTTACTTGTCTTTCTTACTCATTCGATATAATATCCAATTATTCATGTCGATTAGTTGCAAACAATAAGTGCTAGACAAACTTCTTCATTCAGATTTTGGACGGTCTCTTCGCAGATTACAATTCTGCATACTTGTCCTAATAAGCTCACAAGTAAATGATTGATTCACTACATCTATGCTTGCCTTGTCATATTTGTTGTCAATATTCTTTTAGGGTGGACCACCGTGTTTCTAAATACTGGAACCGTAGACCTGAGTGAATAGTATTTCTCTATGTGATCTCTTCCATCATGTGTGGGTAACTAACACTGCATTGTATAGAAAGAAAGTGTCATTTCCAGCTTTTACATAGGTTTCGATCTTTTACATGGAATACAATCTGCCTACTTGCTTTGTGTCGCACAACCAACACTCCACCCTTGAAGCTAAACATTACGCCACTCATAATTGCTTAGTTTATTTGTTCAAATACGAATTTCATATCATTCTAATGTTCCTACTTCAGTTTTGAAATGTGTGCCTGCCTGTTATAGAGACATAAGGGGTTTGTATTTCTGTGTGTGGTCTGGTAAGCACGGTTGGGGAGGTGAACTTTGCATATGCAGGGGTTTATAGGGAGACACTCTCCGAGTTGAATCCGCAATGCATTCCGTAGATAATCTGACGTTTATGTTTTCATGAAAACTTTGCATGGCATTGTTCTACATTTATGTTTTCATGAATCTCAGATTCTGAACAGCATCATAATGATTATGAGCGTGCGCGCATGAAAAGAATAAAGCAGAACAATGCCATGGCTGTCAAACTTGGCATTAAGGGACTGAAATCAAGTCTGGATGCAATGCAATGCAAATGCTCCCCACCTACAGATTCATGCTCAGAATATGATCCTAACAGTGATTCTGAGCTAGAGGGAGACCTAAGTCAATGTAGCTCCCAAGTGGAGGAGTCAGAGGAAGATGCCCTATCTTATTCACCCATCAAGGTACTTGCTCTAACTTTCCAAGGTTACATTGCTCGCATATATCTTGCAACTGATGCTTTGCATTGCTTCTACTTTGTTGAACTGCCATTAGCTTAGTTTACACATCGTGTATGTGAATACGCCCTGCCTATCCATTTTCAGTACATATTCTATCTGTCATCATACCATATTTATCCATTCAAATGTTGTTCTTGTGTATCAAACGTTCAAAAGGAAGAGGGCAATTGCTGATCGTGGAGGAGCACAAGCAAAGTATTTGGAAATGGTAGTGGCACCTGATAAATCAAATAACCCATTAGGTGTAGTTGCAATATCACCTGACCCACAAAATACCCCAACTCTAGCAGACTCTAGCCTTACTACACTGGTCATTTCTGATGCCCCAACTCAGCAGACCCCAACTGCAGCAAACAGTATGATTATGCCAGTTGACATAGCACCAGCTGTACGACGCAAAACCCCCATTCCAGCAAAGAGTACACCAAATCCAGTTGCCAAATCCCTTTTCGAACCTGAGAGAGCCCCAATTGCAGCAAATAGGACCGCTGTTCCATTTCTTCCCAGTTTAGAAGACGAAGCTTATGTTGTTGTCAGGAAGTTTGTGGCGCAACTTTCCTTCATGGAAAGACTGTATAGCAGACACAGAACAATTTCCCGTCTTCCTCCGCAACTTACGCGTAAGTAATGTACTAATGTTATTCATGGTCATTACTGCATATGTTTCTGCTGACAGAAGACACAAGATTTCATTCTTTTAAATAGGCGAGGAGCAAACTGGATTGTGATGACGAGCAAGAGTTGGTTGCGCTTTTCAAGCACTCGTTGATGAAGTATCGCTCCTACCGAGGCAAGCGCGCTTCGATGGCAAGCTTCGAACGAAATTTCTGTAAAGTCTCCGTGCTACATTTATCCGACGGTGACTGGAATAATCTTGTTACACATTGGTCTCGGCTGCAGCGTAAGGTACTGTCTATGATATCACATGACAATTTGAACTACATTTCTTCTCACTTGTATGAAAAATGTTAGCAGAAGAACATTCGTTCTCAAGGGCACAAAATCTCGCAACTATATTGCACACTGCATGCTCTTGTCAGTACCTCTTGCCCTGTATGATCATACTTACTTTCATAGCTGCTTGATTATGTTGCATCACTGCACATGTTAGCCTCGTAATTGTCCATTTGGTGGACATTATAAGATCTGTATGGACTCTTACACAAATTTAGAATCAACCCAATGCTTTTGAAGAGGTTTAGCTCTGCAGTCCTCTTGTAAGGACTGAATGTGGTCTATCAATGTACTTACATTAACAGCTACTCCCTCCGTCCCATAATATAAGAACGTTTTGTACAGTACACCAGTGTTCAAAACACTCTTGTATTATGGGAAGAGGGATTGGTTCATTTTGTAGCATTCTGCATCTTATCTCCTCGCCCACCATTTACTAAAAAGATCAGATCTATATTTAATCTTACCAACAAGTAGAATACATGCACAATGCCAAGGCGAAGTGTAGCCCATTGCTCTTGTCAAGACATTTTGTCCTGTAATGCTTGTACTTCCGAGGATTGGTAGTTCATTATGTAGCATCAATCTGCATCTTATCTTCATTATCCTCTATCCCTTCCAAAGATTATCATATCTATAATTACTCTCTACAAAATGTAGAGTACAGGCAATGCTTATGAAGAAGATTCTGTGCTGAAATTCTTGAGTTATCCTTCCCTTGACATGGAGAAGGGCATTATAAAGCCGGTGCTAACTGTTAATGTAAGCCAGTCCTTCTAAAGCCTTTATCCTCAACTGCTGTTTAATTTTCTCATACTCCCTATCGTTTACTGTTGCTTAGTTTGTTGTTTCTACCAAAATGCATGTTTGTAAGAACCGTAAGTTCTAAGTTTTACTTGTAAAACCAAATTCCTTATTCATACCATGCACATTACTTAATACTCCCTATATGTATGCTTGGTTTTGTGGATCTATAATCCAGTGTGTGGTGAAGCAGCCCACGTTTGCACCTTGTCATCTCCTGTTTTATCTTACTGATGTGGTTGATGATATGAACAATATGCCATGCACATTATCCAAAATAGATACAATGATTTTCTTTGCCCTTCATCTATGCTTGTTATGTTGACATGGTAATCCAAAGAGTGTAGTGAAGCTCCCGCATTATGAACAATGCCAAATTATGCTATTGATATTTTGAACTTACTCTTTATTTTCTAATTTGAAATTGGATAGAATTGATGTAACAATTATCATCTTTGTTTATACACGCAAAACATGTCATCTCTCTGCTTTGTTTCAGGTGATATGCCCAAGGCATGCACAAGTCTCTGAAGGCTGTGAGACAAACCCAACATATATTGCAGCAAAGAAGGCAAAACATCTTGAAGATAGCGAGACAACCCCAAAGTCTTGTTTTGATGCAGTGTTCAAGTTACTTGAGACTAACAGTCAGACAAGCTCACAGAATTCGTTGTCTGAATCAGTTCGACTTCTTCAGTCCCAAGTTCTAGCAGAAAGGCATTCTGCAACTCAACTTCGACTTGAAGTCCTATCTTTAAGAAAGATTGTGCAGAACACCAATGAGAACCTCATCGCTAAACAGCTACACCTGGAAGTTATGACCGACATGCTAGGCCGGTCTCACAGCCTTGCTCAGCAGCTTGCGCAGCAGATCCCCCGCAAGGCTAACCTTTCTTGAACTGTCTTGGAAGTGGTCTCGGTTCAGTATTATTTTGTTACGCTGCAATGGTGCCCAGTTTTTGTAATCTTCTTCTTCGTTGTGCTTTATGATCACTGGTGGCGAACTTCGATGCCCAGTGGATGTAATATACCTTAAATCATTTATTGTATAGTGTAGGTTTATTCTTAGTTACTATGTCGTAATTTCTTTATTGTATAGAGTAGGTTTGTTCTTAATTCCTACTAGTTACTGCCATCATTCGCTATCTGAAAAAAATCAGATGTAGCCGACCGGGCCGAAACATTTGATAACGGGCCTGGTTTTAGCGGCCACAATTGGGCGGCTCAAGTCTTTCTTGGGCCCGAATGATTGGGGCCTTCACACATTGTGCCAGCCCAAACTTACACCGGCCTATATTTTAGTTGGGCCTTTTGTTGACCCAGCGCTTAGTTTGGCCCAGGTAGCGTTGGGCCATTAACAGGCTAAATATTGTACTGGCTTGTTACGGCTGAGATGAAACCATGGGCCTTTAGCAGGCCAAAATGCATGTTGTGCCTCAATTTTCACTAGTCATCGACGGGCCTTCAGCAGGCCAAAATGTAGACTGGGCCGTTATGGGCCTAGTTAGCTCATGGGCCGTTACCAGGCCGAAACATATCTCGGGCCTAAGTTTGCCCAGTGATATCATGGCCCTTTAAGAGGCTGAAAGCTTAGTACAGGCATCAACGGGCCGAATTACACGACAGGCCTTTAACAAGCCCAAAGTCACATTGGGCTTAACTGTTGCCACCTTTAGCACGGGCCGTTAGTGGGTGCGATGTCCCGTCGGACCATATATGGCCCATGGGCAGCACGGGCCATTCCCAGGCCGAAAGTCACATCGGGCAGAAATGGGCCCATGTCTACATCAGGCCTCTAATAGGCCGAAAGTCACTGGGCTGTAGTTGGGCCCGAATATTTGGCGAACAATTAACGGGCCAGATCTGGCTTCGGGCTGTAAATGGGCCCAAATATTGGTCGAACAATTAATGGGCCAGATCTGGTTTCGGGCTGTAAATGGGCCTTTATTAAGCAGGCCGTTATTGGGCTGGCCCACTAGTACTTGATTAAGTTCTACGGGCCTTTGACTGGGCCGACCTTTTTAACCTATATGGGCCTCTGTTGGGCCCAGCCACGTATCGACGGTCCATAGGCATGTCTCCTCCAATGGACGAGCGACATCTGGCCCACTGACGGCCAATCAGAATTTTACACGTGGAAATTTCCCATTGGTCGGGGCTGTTAACGGGTTATCGGATCCAAAATCCGACCCGATAGCTTAACGGTGTTCCGTTACGGTGGATGCCACATGTCGGTCACCCTTGACGAAAGCACTTCTGTGACGCGCGATTTATCGTCATGGAAGTGGACACTTCGTGATGATAATTTTGGTAATGTCATGGAACACTTCTACGACAAAGACAGTATGACTATCTTGATTACATCATAAATTTGTCATGGATGTACATGCATGAAAAAAACGCGACCTACTGTGACAAACACGTATCATCACGGAAGTGTATTTTTTTGTAGTGTGTGCTTCTCCCCGACCCGGGAAGGTCCTTCGGGACAACACTTTGGTGTCGTCCATAGCCTTGGGGGAGAAGGCCGGCGGAGGCGACCCGCTGTCCATTACATTAGGATCCAGCAAATTTCCCAAGGATGGCTGGGGGTGGGCGTGCGCCGGACTACAGTGCATGGTTTAAACATGTTAAATACCATGAAGTAAAGGAGCTGGATATATATATATATATATATGTGCATAGGTGTCGTGGAGCACTTACGATTCGGCCAGGGGCTTCAGCCTGGGACGCCACTCGGAGCAACTATCAGTGTCCAAAGCGGAATTATCCGCAATAGACACCTTCTTCCCCCTCCTGGACGCCTCTACTTCTAGATTTGAGGAGGCCGCCCTTTTCTTCCTTCCCCCCTCAAGGGGGGATTAGCTTTCCTCCTCCTCCTCCTCTTCCTCCTCATTGCTCTCGACGGGTGAGGAGTGGGTTTCGGTTTCTTTGGATGATTCGTCCGAAGTACCTTTGCGACGGAGGCCACTTCTGGTCGCCTTGGCCTTCTTCTTGGCCTTCTTCTCCAGCGCCTTGTAGGGCGCCGGAACCAGCATGTTCGTCAGAAGAGGGATCGCTGGGTCTTCTGGCAGCCGATCCGGACACTGGATCCACTCTTCCTTCTTTGTCCAGCCCTAAAAAGAAAAATAGGGAAGCTTAGATACCTTCCTTGAATATACAGGTGGAGGATACACTTTGGATTACTCACTGAACTGGCTGGATGAGTTAGGGCATGACCGCGATCCTCGGTCATCTTCGGCCAAGTCTGTTTTGCCTTGAACAACACCTTCCAGATATCTTCCTGCGTGGTGCCGAAGAATTGTTGCAGGGTCTAGTGCTTGGCCGGATCAAACTCCCACAAGTGGCAAGTCCGGTGTTGGCAAGGAAGGATCCGGCGAACGAGCATCACCTGGATCACGTTGACGAGCTTGATGTTCTTGTCCACCATGCTCTTAATGCGCTCCTGCAGCGGTGTCAGCTCGTCTGACGAGGCCCATTCGAGGCCCTTCTCTAGCCAGGAGGTGAGCCGCATCGGGGGCCCGAACTTCAATTCGGGAGCCGCGGCCCAGCAGGTGGTGTCACAGGGCTCTGTGATGTAGAACCACTGCTTTTGTCACCCTTTGACGGTCTCCACAAAGGTGCCGTCGAACCACATGACGTTGGGCATCTTGCTCACCATGGCGCCTCCGCACTCTGCGTGTTGGCCACTCACCACCTTCGGCTTCACATTGAAGATCTTTAGCCACAATCCAAAGTGAGGTGAGATGTGGTGGAAAGCTTCGCACACGACAATAAAGGCCGAGATGTTGAGGAAGGAATTTCAGGCTAGATCGTGGAAATCTAGCCCATAGTAGAACATGAGTCCACGGACGAAAGGGTGGAGAGGAAACCTTAGCCCGCGGACGAAGTGGCGGATGAACACCACCCTCTCATGGGGATCTGGAGTGGGGACAATCTGCCCCTTGGCCGGAAGCTGGTGGGTGATTTCCTGGGCCAAGTACCCGGCCTCCCGGAGCTTCGTGATGTCCTTCTCCTTGACAGAGGAAACCATCCACTTGCCCTGTGCGCCAGATCCGGACATGGTCGGAGTGCTTCTCTTTGGGCGGAGAGGATGAGAGCTTGGGCGCTGGTGCTCGAGAGCGGATGGACGGTGAAGAGGGAGAAGGCGTGGGTGAAAAAATGGGTCCTTATCCTCTTATAAATGCAGCGAATACCAAGCGCCTCCCCACTCGCCTTCAAACTCGCTTATTCCCCAAGGGCCGTGCAGACGGCGCGGTTGGATTACCCACGCCCGTATTGATGAGAATCCCATAATAAGGGGACACGATCTCTGCTTCCACAACACGTGCCAATAAAACTGCATCTCAAGACATGGAGCGGGAGGTAAAAAATGGTTCGAAATAATGGCCGGGCTGCGACATGATGTCACGTTACAAAAGTTGTCAGTAGATTGGACTCGTGAATATTATACTCTCTGCGGTTGCGTGTGGTACTTGTTTTGCAGAGCCGGACACGTTTTCTGTGTTCGAGGACTACTTTGGAGTATTCGGAGGAGGAACCCGCCTTGCAATGCCGACGACAATCTGCGCGCCGGACACATCGTCATTGAAGCCTGGTTCAGGGGCTACTGAGGGAGTCCTAGATTAAGGGGGTCTCGGGCGTCCGACCTGTGTGATATGGGCCGGACTGATGGGCCATGAAGATACAAGATAGAAGACTTCCTCCCATGTCCGGATGGGACTCTACTTTGCGTGGATGGCAAGCTTGGCGTTCGGATATGAAGATTCCTTCCTCTGCAAACTGACTCTGTACAACCCTAGGCCCCTCCGGTGTCTATATAAACCGGAAGGTTTAGTCCATAGAGGCGATCATAATCGTACGGGCTAGACCTCTAGGGTTTAGCCATTACGATCTTGTGGTAGATCAACTCTTGTAATACTCATATTCATCAAGACAATCAAGCAGGAAGTAGGGTATTACCTCCAACGAGAGGGCCTGAACCTGGGTAAACATCGTGTCCCCAGTCTCCTGTTATCATTGACCTTAGACGCACAGTTCGGGACCCCTACCCGAGATCCACCGGTTTTGACACCGACAGTCATGTCTACATAGTTCTCGAACCCATAGGGTCCGCACACTTAACGTTCGATGACGATTTATATTATATGAGTTATGTGATTTGGTGACCGAATGTTGTTCGGAGTCCCGGATGAGAACACGGACATGACGAGGAGTCTCTAAATGTTTGAGAGGTAAAGATTGATATATTGGATGATAGTATTCGGACATCGGAAGTGTTTTGGAGTGTATCAGGTACATAACGGAATACCTGGGGGGTTACTGGAACCCCCCGGGGGAAGATATGGGCCATAGGAGGGAGGCACACCAGCCCACAAAGGGGTGGTGCGCCCCCCACAAGGGAGGAGTCCGAATAGGACTAGGAGTGGGGGCGGCTCCCCCTTTCCTTCTCCCCCATCCCTCCTTCCCCTTTCCCCCTTCGGTAAAAGGAAAGGGGGGGGGGGCGAATTGGACTAGGAGCCCAAGTAGGATTTCTCCTACTTGGGCACACCTAGGGCCGACCTCCTCCCCCTCCCTCCTTAATATACGTGGGGATAGGGCGCCTAGAACACACATCAACTGTTCCAAGCCGTGTGCGGCGCCCCCCTCCACAGTTTACGCCTCCGGTCATATTCACGTATTGCTTAGGCGAAGCACTGCGCGGATCACTTTGCCATCACCGTCACCATGCCGTCGTGCTGACAGAACTCTCCCTCGACACTTTGCTGGATCAAGAGTTTGAGGGACGTCATCGAGCTGAATGTGTGCAGAACTCGGAGGTGCTGTACGTTTGGTGCTTGATCAGTCTGAACGAGAAGAAGTTCGACTACATCAACCGCGTGAACTAACGCTTCCGCTTTTGGTCTACGAGAGTACATGGACACACTCTTCCCCTCTCATTGCTATGCATCTCCTAGATAGATCTTGCGTGAGCGTAGGAAATTTTTGAAATTGCATGCTACGTTCCCCAACAGGAACACCATGGTGGATTACTGGGTTTATGGCCCCCCAAGATGAGTCTGCCAAGCTCGAATTCCTCGCCGAGCTTCAGGATCTTTGCGACTCTATTTGTCAGCCCGTGGTTGGTTGGCGGTGACTTCAACATGATCGTGTCAATGGCGGACTAGAGCAATGACTGCATCAATCACCGTCTCATGCACCGGTTCCGCAGATTCATCACCGACCTTGCGTTGCTGGACATCTATCTCCACGGCCGACGCTACACCTGGTCCAGTGAGCAGCAATCCCCTACCCTTGTCTGCAATGACCGGGTGATGTGTACTACAGATTGGGAAACCCTACAGCCGCACCATATCCTTTGTTGTTTGGGCTCCGCCGCGTCTAACCACTGCCCCCTCTTCCTTGATTTTTCTCCTCACTCCTATGGCAAGCCACACTTTCACTTCAAAAGATTCTGGCCCAAGCTCGGCGGCTTTCAGCGAGTGGTGTCTGATGCATGGCACTCTGCTCCTCCTGATCCGGATCCCTTCCGGCGCATCTATGCCCGCCTCAAGGCCACCACACGAAGCTTGCAGAGCTGGAGTGCCCATTCCATCGGTCACGTCTCCACCCTATTGCTACTCACGCAGGAAATCATCCTCCGCCCGGACTCCGCACAGGATATGCGTCTGCTTTTCCCATCAGAGGGCTGGCTCCGACGCGAGCTCAAGCGAACCTATCTCGGCCTCGCCTCACTTGAGCGCTCCATCGTCAAATAGCGCATCGGGTTCGGGTGGTTGCGTGAGGGTGACACTAATGCAGCCTTCTTCAAGGTCCACGCGGCGCATCGCGCCCAGAAGAACCGGATCACCGGCTTCATAGTTGATGGCATTGCCATTTCGGACGACGAGGGAATGGCAAGGGCGGCTTTCCAGCACTTCACTCCCTGAACCTGAACTTCCGCGACAGCCGGCGCTTTGATCTATCTGAGCTAGATCGACCCTTCTCTTAGGGCGAGATTTGGAAGGCTATGAAGAAGTTACCCGCGGGCAAGGCGCCTGGGCCCGATGGGTTCACCGCCGAGTTCCTCCGGTCTTGCTGGCCCACCGTCAAAGAGGACTTCTATGCCACATTCAGAACACTGTTCTCGATGAATGCTAGTGGCTTTTAGCGGCTTAATGAGGCCCTAATTACCCTTCTCCCCAAGAAGCCCGAGGCCTCCATCGTACTCGACTCTAGGCCGATAAGCCTGATCGACCTCCTGGCCAAGCTTTTTGCCAAGGTGCCGTCTCTCCGACTTGCCCCAGGATGGCCAAGCTTGTGTCTACTAACTAGAGAGCCTTCATCGCCGGCCGTTGCGCACACGATAGTTTCCTGCTGGTGTGCGATACTGCTCGTCTTCTCCACAACCTAAAGGCGCCAAGAGTTCTGCTCAAGCTTGACATTGCGTGTGCCTTTGATGTTTGTTTGAACTACATCTTATTGCGCCAAAGCGGAAGGGATGATGCAGCACAACAACAGTAGGTATTTCCCTCAGTGATGAGACCAAGGTTATCGAACCAGTAGGAGAACCATGCAACACTACGTAGACAACACCTCCACACAAATAACAAATACTTGCAACCCGACGTATTAAAGGGGTTGTCAATCCCTTTTGGTAACGGCGCCAGAAATTGGCAAACAAACGTGAGAGATTTGTAAATATTGATCGATCAAACGCCAAATAAAATAAAGTGCAGCAAGGTATTTTTGTATTTTTGATTTAATAGATCTGAAAATAAAAGCGAAGGAAAATAAATCGCAGAAGCAAATATAATAAAGAAGAGACCCGAGGGGCGTAGGTTTCACTAGTGGCTTCTCTCGAGAAAAATAGCAAACGGCGGGTGAACAAATTACTGTTGGGCAATTGATAGAACTTCAAATAATCATGATGATATCCAGGCAATGATCATTATATAGGCATCACGTCCAAGATTAGTAGACTGACTTCTGCCTGCATCTACTACTATTACTCCACACATCGACCGCTATCCAGCATGCATGTAGTGTATTATGTTGCTGTATTGCATCTTGACTGAAGTACTAAAACGTGGTGATGGGTACTAGTCCCTCCGTCCCAAAATAAGTGACTCAAGTTTGTACTAATTTTGTACTAAAGTTAGTACAAAGTTGAGTCACTTATTTTGAGACGGAGGGAGTATTTCGTAGCTTAAAAGCATGAAAAGGCAAGCTTTAATTATTATCTTACCTATCTTGGCATAAGGATGTTTGGAGGCTACCTTAGACAGCACCCTCTTAATAGCAATAAGAACCCATCTTGTTAAAACAAACTTGAGTCACAAAGCACCTCTTCCCATTGCAAGATAAATAGATCAAGTTGGCCAAACAAAACCCAAATATCGGAGAAGAAATACGAGGCTATAAGTAATCATGCATATAAGAGATCAAAGAAGACTCAAATGAATTTCATGGATAAAAAGATAGATCTGATCATAAACTCAAAGCTCATCGGATCCAAACAAACACACCGCAAAAAGAGTTACATCATATGGATCTCCAAGAGACCATTGTATTGAGAATCAAATGAGAGAGAGGAAGCCATGTAGCTACTAACTACGGACCCATAGGTCTACAAAGAACTACTATTGCATCATCGGAGAGGCACCAATGGACATGATGCACCCCTCCGAGATGGTGTTTAGATTGGATCTGGTGGTTATGGAACTTGCGGCGGCTGGAATTGACTTTCGTCGACTCCCCTAGGGTTTTTGGAATATTGGGGTATTTATAGAGCACAACCCCCTGGGCGCACCTGCCCCCCTCAGTGGCATACAGTGGGTTGTGCTCCACTCAGAGCAACCCCCCCCCCCCCAGGTGCTTCTCCAGCCCACTGGATGTATTCTGGTCCAAAAAATCCACAAAAAGTTTCGCTGCGTTTGGACTCCGTTTGGTATTGATTTCCTGCGATGTAAAAAGCATGCATAAAACGGCAACTGGCACTTGGCACTATGTCAATAGGTTAGTACCAAAAAATGATATAAAATGATTGTAAAACATCCAAGAATGATAATATAACAGCATGGAACAATAAAAAATTATAGATACATTGGAGACATATCATCATCCCCAAGCTTAATTCCTGCTTGCCCTCGAGTAGGTGTAGCGACCAGACCCGAATGGATCCAGTCTCTGTGCTCAGTGTCATCCCTGGATCGAGAATCTTGACACCACACAAGATTTGAAGGATTTATTGCGAGTAGCAATCACACACTTTTTACATCGTTGTCCACAAGGGAACTGAATACAATAATATGGCTTAAGGCCATCTAATAATAACAGCGAAGGCTTGGAAGATAAGTGAGTCCATCAAATCCAACGACATCATCGAGTATAGAACCACGACCTAACACCTTACTCGTCGTTCGAAAAGTCATAACGTGAAAAGTTGCAGCCAAAAACGGGTGACACATGGAATATCTTTGGCAATGTAACACATAGAGAGTAATGAAAGAATAAGCCTATACTACATGCATATATGGCTGGTGGTAAGGCTCTCTGATTTACAATTGCATAAAGCTGATTTTCCCTACATCAAAGGAATAATTTTATTTAACTATCATGGTGGTTGTTAAACATTGAGAATGGTTGACAGCATCCTCAATCCCAATTAAAAGTACTCATCAATAACCCAACAACTTTTATTAGAGGTAACATGTTGAGATTCACATGATATTCAATTACGGATACTCAAATTGTCCATAACCGGGACACGGCTAATCATGATTAGTTTATACACTCTGCAGAGGTTTATGACTTTTCCCCACAAGACTCGATCGCCTCCGCTTGGTTCTCGTGACTGCATGGTGTTTGAGAAACGGATGACCGAGACATAGTCTTTCGAGCGCTAGCACCTTACATGTGGGTAGACCGTACCAACCTACATCCCCTACATCAGCTAGCCTACCCGTAAGAGTTCGCACGACTTAGTCAACTATGCCAGAGCCCATAATTGGCTTGTGGCTGCACACGGAAGTTTCCAGTTTGAAAAATCTTATGATCCCTTAGAGCACAGGTGGCGGTCCAAAGAAATACAGCAAGTCTGATAGAAACCAGGTGCCTCAATCCACCCAGATGTGTGTTTAGGTTTCCACCTTAGATAAACCATTAATTAACAATCTCACATCTGTCATGGATATTCACTCACCCAATCCACGTCTACTAGCATAGCATGGCATGAACAAGCAAACGTAGAAGTAACTCCCAAGGTTTCATAAGTAAAACAGGTAATAGGTACTACCTCAATCTACTTCCCATCCCACAATTTAATTAGATCCTAAACATGCAAGTGTTTGAGGGTTTGATCTAATGCAATAAAACTGGGTAGTAGAAAAGGTATGATCAAAGTGTTACTTGCCTTGTCGATGATCCATGAAACCTAGAGATTCAAGTAACAAGCGGCGCACTCGGGTGATCTAACGCAGACAAACAACAAGCATACAATAAGTACTCATCTAATGCACGGGAAATCTCAAATAAAAGATTTAACCAGAAAGTTCAACTTAAGAACCCTGGTTGCAAAAGAATCGAATCAAAATAAACTCGAAAGTCGAAACTCGAGAGAGAACGACTCGGTTTAGCAATCTGAAATTAGGTCAAAATTTCACAGTAGCAAAACTCTGTGAAAGTAGGTTAGTCGAACGGCGGTTTCGTTCTGAAACTCCAGCGCTTGAATCACCGATTCGATAAACGAGCAAGAAATAAAACAGATTTGAAAATCGGATCGAAATCGAATCAGAAAAATAAGGATTAAATCCGATTAAAAGAAAACGACGAACGGTTTAAATAACGGACGTTCTTTAACAGAACGAATCCAACGAACACGTTCATTGAAACGAACGGTTCGGTGAACGTTCATTAATTAAGAAAACCGAAAAAATAAAACCAATCTAGGTTTTAAAAAACCGAACATTTTTTAAATAAAACCGGATCGGTTTATTAGGGAAAACCGGATCGGGCGGCGGGCGGCTACCTCCGGTGGCTCTCGCCAGGCGAGGTCCGCCGGGCTCGGGGCGAGGGGCGGGGGTTCCCGCGTCGTGATGAAAGCAATGGCGTCCTTGGCGCGGCGGGGTTGGCTCGAAGGCGCGGGTGGCGGGCGGCTCAAGGTGAGGTGAGAGAGAGGGGGGGCGGTATTTATGGGAGGGGGGGGGGGCGGCGCTTGGGAAGGGGCAAGGGAGCCGGGTCGGGTGGGACTCGGGGCGGGCGGCGTCGTCCCGAGCGGAGACCAGCCTCGGGCGCGCGCAAGGAGGGAGGGAGGCGGGCTGGCCGGGCTGGCTGGGCTGGGCAGGCCGGGCCTTGGCCCAGAAGCGCGCGTTTTTTTAAATAAAATAAAATTTAAACCAAATGAATTAAAAAATACCAAATGAACTCCAAATTAAATAAAACAAATTTTCCCGACTCCTAAAAATGAGTCGAACAAAATGAACTTTAAAAACGGCAAACATGCATAAATTTTAAATGCTCATTTTGCCTAAGCAAAATAAATCTTCCAAAACCAAATTTGATTTATTTATAAAACCTTCATTTTTCCTAAATGTTGGGAAAGTCATATTATTCCCTCTCCAAATATTTTTATAGGAAAAACTTTATGAAGATAATTAAATAAATCCAAATGATCCTATTTTCAATTTTGAGAAATCCCAAATATGAAAATAATGAAACTTCCAACTCTCTCAGGGTCCTTGAGTTGCGTGAAATTTCTAGGATCGGAAAATGCGAGAAAATATGATATGCATGATGACCTAATGTATAACATTCCAAATTGAAAATTTGGGATGTTACAAACCTACCTTTAAGATGAATCTAGCCCTCGAGATTCGGGTTGGCTAGAAAATAGGTGTGGGTGATCCTTAAGCAAAACTTCCTCTCTTTCCCGGTGGCTTCATCCTCGGTGTGGTGGCTCCAATGAACTTTGCAAAACTTGATAACCTTGCTGCGGGTAACTCTGCTGGCATAATCGAGAATCTTAACGGTTTTTCCTCATATGTCAAGTCATCCTTCAATGAATTGCTTCCAAAGGCACTGTGTCTCTTAATGGTACCTCTGCTATCTCGGGTGACATTTCTTCAATCGAGAAACATGGAATACATCATGAACTCCCGACAGTCCTCCCGCAATTCCAACTTATACGCAACTTCTCCCATGCGTTGCAAAATCTTATATGGTCCAACGAAGCGGGTGCTAACTTTCCTTTCACTCCAAAACGCTTAACTCCTCGGCGGGGATACTCGAGATATACTCTGTCTCCAACTGCATACTCAATCGCTGCGCTTTGAATCGGCATAGCTCTTACATGCGGACTGGGCTACCTTGAGCCTGTCTCGAATCAACTTAACTTTCTGTTCAGACTCCTTAATCAAATCTGGTCCAAACAATCGACGATCTCGGTTTGTCCCATGACAACGGTGTCCTGCACCTTCTTCCATCTGAGCCTCGAAGGTGCCATCTTCAAGCTGGTTTGGTAACTGTTGTTGTAGGAAAATTCTGCATACGGCAAATTATCATCCCAACTAGATCCATAATCTAGGGCACAAGCTCTCGAAGATGTCCTCCAAAATCTGATTGACTCTCTCGATCATCCATCGGTCTGTGGGTGGAAAGCTGTCTCAATTCTAGTCTGGTTCCCAATGTTTCGTGCAACTGGTTCCAAAATTTTGAGGTAAACTGGGTTCCTCTATCTGATACGATGCTCCTCGGAACTCCGTGTAAGCACACAATTCTGGTCATGTATATCTTTGCCAACTTAGCACTGCTATAAGTCGTCTTGACTGGAATGAAATGAGCTACCTTGGTCAAACGGTCGACTATGACCCAAATCGAGTCATATCCTGAACGGGTCTTTGGCAAACCTGTGATGAAATCCATGCCTAGTTTATCCCACTTCCATTCGGGTATCGGCAATGGTTGTAACAATCCTGCTGGCTTCTGATGTTCTGCCTTTACTTTCTGACATACGTCGCAAATTGCTACATACTCCGCAATATCCTTCTTCATTCCGGTCCACCAGAAAATATTCTTCAAATCCAAATACATCTTGGTATTTCCTGGGTGAATCGAATAGGGTGAATCATGGGCCTCTTGTAAAATCAACTTCCTGATCTCTGGGTCATTGGGCACATAAACACGGTCTTCAAACCATAGGGTATCGTGCTCATCCTCACGAAATCCTTTAGCTTTTCCTTTGCTCATTTTCTCCTTTATAGAGGCAACTTCCTTATCTGCCTTTTGGGCTTCTCTGATTTTGTCCATCAGTGTCGACTGAATCTCCAATGCTGCTACATAGCCTCTCGGAACTATTTCCAAACATAGCTCTCGAAGGTCCTCGGCTAACTCATTGGGTATTCCTCCCATCATTAGGGTATTGACGTGGCTCTTACGGCTCAATGCGTCGCCTCGACATTAGCCTTTCCGGGTGATAATGCAATCTCATATCATAATCCTTGATAAGTTCTAACCATCTCCTTTGTCTGAGATTCAATTCATTCTGTGTGAAGATGTACTTCAAACTCTTGTGATCCGTATATACTTCACAATGATTTCCAATGAGAAAATGTCTCCACGTCTTCAAGGCATGCACAACGGCTGCTAACTCCAAATCATGAGTGGCATAATTCAACTCATGGGGCTTAAGTTGTCGTGAAGCATACGAAACAACTCTTCCTTCCTGCATAAGCACGGCTCCAAGTCCTCGACGTGAAGCGTCGCAATACACCTCATAATCCTTAGTCTGATCTGGCAATATCAAAACTGGTGAGGTAACCAATCTTTTCTTCAACTCCTGAAAACTTGCCTCACAGTCCTCAGTCCATATGAATTTGTTTTCCTTTTTCAACAATTCAGTCATAGGCTTTGCAATCCTTGAGAAATTCTCAATGAATCTTCGGTAGTATCCTGCGAGTCCAAGGAAACTCCGAATCTCTCCAACTGTCGTTGGTGCTTCCCATTTGGTTACGGTCTCAACTTTTGTGGGGTCAATGCTATCCCTTCTCCGGATATAACATGTCCGAGAAATCCAACTTCCTTTAGCCAAAACTCACATTTGCTGAACTTGGCATACAACTGGTGTTCCCTCAGTTTCTCCAAAACCAATCGCAAATGTTCCTTGTGTTCCTCTTCATTCTTTGAGAAAATCAAAATATCATCAATGAACACCACGACGAACTTATCCAAAAACTCCATAAACACTTTGTTCATCAGGTTCATGAAATAGGCTGGCGCGTTAGTCAGTCCAAATGACATAACGGTATACTCATACAGTCCATATCTCGTGGTAAATGTTGTCTTGGGTATGTCTTGCTCCCGAATCTTCAACTGATGGTACCCTGATCGCAAATCGATCTTAGAAAACACTTTGGCTCCTTGCAAGCGATCAAACAGATCATTTATCACAGGTAGTGGGTACTTGTTCTTGATTGTTACTTCATTCAATCTACGATAATCAACAACCATTCTCAAAGATCCATCCTTCTTCTCTACCAACAAAACAGGTGATCCCCAAGGTGAAGAACTTGGGCGAATAAAGCCTTTATCCAATAGTTCCTTAATCTGCTTCTTGATTTCCGCCAAATCCTTTGCGGGCATCTGTCTGATTAACTTCGATATCGGGCCTGTTCCTGGCAACAGCTCGATCAAAAACTCAATGTCTCTATCCGGCGGCATTCCTGGCAACTCTTCCGAAAATACATCAGGATAATCCTTTACCACTGGTACTTCTTCCTGTACCACTCCTGATAAGCAATTAACTTGTGCTCTCCTCGGCTCGTGCCGCGATACATACTTAATCCTTCTTCCTTCTGGTGTGGTGAGCAAAATTGACTTTGTGGTACAATCTATGTTTCCTCCATACTTTGATAACCAATCCATACCTAATATCACATCCAATCCTTGGGATTCCAGAACTATTAGGTCTGAGGGGAAAACATAGTGTCCAATCCTTAGTGGCAGTCGATCACACCATTTACTAGCCATGTACTCTGCTTCGGGTGAGGTTACTAGCATGGGTGACCTAAGGGCTTGGGTTGGTAATTTGTACTTATCCACAAATCCCCTTGATATGTATGAATGCGATGCACCAGTATCGAAAAGAACAACTGCAGTAAATGACTTAACCAAAAACTCACCGATTACTCCATCGGGCTGATCTTCAACCTCCTCCACATCAATGTGGTTCACCTGTCCCCTGTTGAAAGGGTTGGGTTTCTTTCCAGAGCTTCCATTGCCATTTCCATTCTGGCCTTCTGGACAGTCATTTGCATAGTGCCCAGTCTTGCGGCACTTAAAGCAAGTAATGTGACTCAAGTCTACCTTGGATGGTGTTGACGGGTTGGTGCGATTCTGTCCATTGCTTCCTCCATTCCCGTTCCCATTCTTGGTGCCATTATGGTTGTGCGAATTACCTCCTCCATGGGTATGCTGAAACTGAATTCCTGATTTAGAGGTATAACGAGGCTTCTGCTGGGATCCAGAGTTATACTTCCCTTGTCCATACTTCCGCTTGCGGTTCTCAATTCTTCTGCTTCCTTCAATCATGAGAGCTCGGTCTACTAACTCCTGGTAGTTGTTGAAACTTGCTACCATCAACGGCATCTGAACTCATCATTCAGTCCTTCTAGAAACTTCTCTGTTTAGCTGCATCCGTAGTAACGCTATCCGGGGCATAACGTGCTAATTTGCTAAAGTCATCCACGATCGCCAACAGTCCTTCCTCCTTGGCGTAAGTTGCGAAACTCACGCTTCTTCATGGCCATGGCTCCTGCTGAAACATGAGCAGGTCTGAAAAGCTTGTGAAACTGGTCCCATGTGGCGGTGTCTCACGGGTAAGTGGCTGTGAAATTCTCCCACCATGTCTGCGGGTCCTTCAAGCTGATGTGCTGCAAACTTCACTCTTTCACCATCTGCATCCTGCAGTGGTCGATCCTTCCTATTTTATGGAGCCAATCATCTGCTACAATCGGCTCGGTGCTCTTTGGAATACACCGCGGTTCAGTCTAAGGAAACGAGTCGATGATCCGCAGTGGTGGTGGTGGCGGTGGGTTGTTGTTGTTGTTGTTGTTGTTGTTGTTCGCACTAATGTTTGAATCAGGGTATTCTGCTGCTGGATCAATTGGGTGATCTCTGGCGGGAAAACGAATCCGGGGTCGCGTCTCGGAGGCATCTAATGGGTTTAGAAGAGAAGAGATATGTAGAATAGAATAAGGTCTAAGGGAAATCACTACCCAAATGCACATGAGCAAAAACACACAAAATCACTCCATTCAATCAAACAAGGGCTTACAACGATCTAACTATCGCAAAAGTGCGTGTACAATAATGTTTACATGGAGGGAATATTACTAATATGTGGGGGACTTCTACTAATTTGAACCGGTGGAAGACTCCATGATGTCTGCTCCAGCTTCGTCTTCAAAGTCGAGTTCACTTGGATCCGAATCGGTGTCGTCGATGTTGATGTAGTCGCTTGGGTATTCGACATACTGGTCTTCATTCCTGAGCGCCAACTTCTTCTTGAGTTCTTCGATCTCGTACTTAAGATCATTATTGTGTCTTGCTAGAGCTACGATCTCGTCCATGTAGTCCTTGCGTGTAGTCTTTAGTTCTTCTTCCAGTTCGATGATCCTTCCATTTGTCTTCTGCAACTCCAACATGTCATTGCACATTTGGTTCTCCTGGCGTCGAATGTGCTGATTTAACTCCTGGATGAACGCTGCAATTGATCTATCCTTCTTGGTGCTGACAACGTCCCAGTTGTCATCTCGGCGTCCGCAAATCTGGTAGATGGTGTCCTTGAGGTCTTCTTGATAAACTTCTCCAATGCGTCCCATGGTAATGTGAGCTGCCATGCTCTTTCCCAGACTCCAAGTTGGTGCACTGAAAACACTATCTATAGGCTTGGTGATTGGGTGAATGTCCTTCCTGGAACGTGAGCATGAATCTTCCAGCGCTCCTCTTCAGGCAGAGTGGCGTTGAAAGTCCCGGTGAAGCTTGGTAATCCAATGTTCAGGTATTTGGTAACTTCCTTCAAGTGAAATCCAAAAGGTGTGCCTTCATCCGGTTGGGTGTACTTGATCTTCGCG
This sequence comes from Aegilops longissima, assembly GCA_021605205.1. Taxonomy (NCBI): domain Eukaryota; kingdom Viridiplantae; phylum Streptophyta; class Magnoliopsida; order Poales; family Poaceae; genus Aegilops; species Aegilops longissima. The sequence continues at coordinate 663,464,249 of CM038678.1, forward strand.
TCCGTCATCCTAAAGAGTAGAAAAGATGAGGAGTTAGAAAATGGGAAGAGAGTAGTGATCTATGGCTTTAACTTAGTGGTCGTGTCCTACAGTCAGCGTGTGCTCTGATACCATTCTCTGTAGCGACCAGACCGATTGGATCAAGTCTCGTGCTCGGTGTCATCCTGGATCGAGAATCTGACACCACACAAGATTTGAAGGATTTATTGCAGAGTAGCAATCACACACTTTTTACATCGTTGTCCACAAGGAACTGAATACAATAATATGGCTTAAGGCCATCTAATAATAACAGCGAAGGCTTGGAAGATAAGTGAGTCCATCAACTCCAACGGCATCACCGAGTATAGAACCACGACCTAACACCTTACTCGTCATCCTAAAAGTCATAACGTGAAAAGTTGCAGCCCGAAAACGGGTCAGCACATGGAATATGCTGGCAATGTAACACATAGAGAGTAATGAAAGAATAAGCCTATACTACATGCATATATGGCTGGTGGTAAGGCTCTACGGTTACAATTGCATAAAGCTGATTTTTCCCTACATCAAAGGAATAATTTTATTTAACTATCATGGTGGTTGTTAAACATTGAGAATGGTTGACATCATCCTCAATCCCAATTAAAAAGTACTCATCAATAACCCAACAACTTTTATTAGAGGTAACATGTTGAGATTCACATGATATTCAATTACCGGATACTCAAATTGTCCATAACCGGGGACACGGCTAATCATGATTAGTTTATACACTCTGCAGAGGTTTGCGCACTTTTCCCCACAAGACTCGATCGCCTCCGCTTGGTTCTCGTGACTGCATGGTGTTTGAGAAACGGATGACCGAGACATAGTCTTTCGAAGCGCTAGCACCTTACATGTGGGTAGACCGTACCAACCTACATCCCCTACATCAGCTAGCCTACCCGTAAGAGTTCGTGACGACTTAGTCAACTACGCCAGAGCCCATAATTGGCTTGTGGCTGCACACGGAAGTTTCCAGCTTGAAAATCTTATGATCCCTTAGAGCCTGGGTGGCGGTCCAAGAAATACAGGCAAGTCTGATAGAAACCAGGTGCCTCAATCCACCCAGATGTGTGTTTAGGTTGCCACCTTAGATAAACCATTAATTAACAATCTCACATCTGTCATGGATATTCACTCACCCAATCCACGTCTACTAGCATAGCATGGCATGAACAAGCAAACGAGAAGTAACTCCGAAGGTTTCATAAGTAAAACAGGTAATAGGTACTACCTCAATCTACTTCCCATCCCACAATTTAATTAGATCCTAAACATGCAAGTGTTTGAGGGTTTGATCTAATGCAATAAAACTGGGTAGTAGAAAAGGTATGATCAAAGTGTTACTTGCCTTGCTGATGATCCGCGAAACCTAGAGATTCGAAGTAACAAGCGGCGCACTCCGGGTGATCTAACGCAGACAAACAACAAGCATACAATAAGTACTCATCTAATGCACGGGGAAATCTCGAATAAAAGATTTAACCAGAAAGTTCAACTTAAGAACCCTGGTTGCAAAAGAATCGAATCAAAATAAACTCCGAAAGTCGAAACTCGAGAGAGAACGACTCGGTTTAGCAATCTGAAATTAGGTCAAAATTTCACAGTAGCAAAACTCTGTGAAAGTAGGTTAGTCGAACGACGGTTTCATTCTGAAACTCCAGCGTTTGAATCACCGATTCGATAAACGAGCAAGAAATAAAACAGATTGAAAATCGGATCGAAATCGAATCGGAAAAATAACGGATTAAATCCGATTAAAAGAAAACGACGAACGGTTTAAATAATGGACGTTCGTTAACAGAACGAATCCAACGAACGCGTTCATTGAAACGAACGGTTCGGTGAACGTTCATTAATTAAGAAAACCGAAAAAATAAAACCAATCTAGGTTTTAAAAAAAACCGAACATTTTTTAAATAAAACCGGATCGGTTTATTAGGGAAAACGGATCGGGCGGCGGGCGGCGGCTACCTCCGTGGCTCTGGCCATGCGAGGTCCGGCGGGTCCGGGGTCCGGCGGGGCTCGGGGTGAGGGGCGGCAGGTTCCCGCGTCGGGCGGCGGGGCAACGGCGGCGGCGGGCGGCCTTGGGCGGCGGCGGGGTTCGGTCGGGCGCTGGTGGCGGGCGGCTCAAGGGGTGAGGTGAGAGAGAGGGGGGTATTTATGGGAGGGGGGGGGCGGCGCTTGGGGAAGGGGCAAGGAGCGCCGGGTCGGGTGGGACTCGGCGGCGGCGTCGGCCAGCACTCCGAGCTGGGAGACCGGCGCCAAGGGGCGCCAGAGGAGGAGGGAGGCGGCTGGCCGGCTGGGCCTTGGCCCAGGGGGCGATTTTTTTAAATAAAATAAAATTTAAACCAAATGAATTAAAAAAATACCAAATGAACTCCAAATTAAATAAAACAAATTTTCCCCGACTCCTAAAAATGAGTCGAACAAAATGAACTTTAAAAACGGCAAACATGCATAAATTTTTAAAATGCTCATTTTTGCCTAAGCAAAATAAATCTTCCAAAACCAAATTTGATTTATTTATAAAACCTTCATTTTTTCCTAAATGTTGGGAAAGTCATATTATTCCCTCTCCAAATATTTTTATAGGAAAAACTTTATGAAGATAATTAAATAAATCCAAATGATCCTATTTTCAATTTTTGAGAAATCCCAAATATGAAAATAATGAAACTTCCAACTCTCTCCGAGGGTCCTTGAGTTGCATGAAATTTCTAGGATCGGAAAAATGCGAGAAAAATATGATATGCATGATGACCTAATGTATAACATTCCAAATTGAAAATTTGGGATGTTACAGTAGGTAAATGATAAAAACATAATTTTGATGTGGAATACTGCCTAACATATTCATCACATATTCTTTTCTTTGTAGCATGGACATTTGGACTTTTACATGGTTCAAAGCAATAGTCTAGTTTTGACATGAGATTTAAATACTCAAGCATACCAACAAGCAACCATGTCTTCAAAATATCAACGATAAAATAAGTTATCCCTAGCCCATCATGCTCAATCATTGATCCATTCATGAAATACACTCGCATATTAGCTACACCCAATGCTCAAGTACGATCATAGTGCCTCCTATTTGGTGCTTTATAAGAGAAGATGGAGACTCAAATTAAAAATAAAAATTGCATAAAGTAAAAGAAAGGCCCTTCGCGGAGGGAAGTAGGAATTTGTAGAGGTGCAAGAGCTCAAAGAGAAAAACTTAAAGATAAAAACATTTTGAGAGGCATACTTTTCCCACCAACGAAAACGACTTAGAGCTCCCAACACTTTCCATGCTAAATATATCATAGGCGGTTCCCAAACAGAAAATAAAGATTATTCCTTTTTCAACCATACTTTCACTTTCCATGGCTAGCCGTATCCACGGTTGCCTTCCATACCAACACTTTCCAAGGAATTTATTATTTTGTGACATAAAGTAAATTCATTTTTCATTTCGGGACTGGGCATCCCTAATACCTTTGCCTTACTCTCATTAATTGAGAAGTGAATAAACACTCATCGTGAGAATAACACATCTAGCATGGAAAATATCGGCCACACCTCACCGCCTCGCGAACGGTACGAGCACACGAAAGAGAAATTTATTTCGAAAATTAGAGATGGCACATACAAATTTGCTTAGAACGGCAAAATAATACCGCATATAGGTAGATATAGTGGACTCGTGTGGCAAAACTGGTTTAAAGGATTTTGGATGCACAAGTAGTGATCATACTTAGTGCAAAATGAAGGCTAGCAAAAGATTGAGAAGCGACCAACCAAGAAACGAATAATCTCATAAGCGAGCATTAAGCATAATTAACACCGAATAATGCACCACAAGTAGGATGTAATTTCATTCCATGACTATTGACTTTCATGCTTGCATAGGGAATCACAAACCTTAACACCAATATTTTTACTAAAGCACAATTACTCATCAACATGACTCACATATCACATCATCATATCTCCAAACTATTACAAGGAATCAAGTTTGTTTTGTCCGATGATCTTCATGAAAGTTTTTATTATATTCTTCTTGGATATCTATCACTTTGGGACTAATTTTCATGTGTTGCTTTTGATAAGCTCAAACTAATATAAGTGAAGATCATGAGCATAATATTTCTTTCTCTCAAAATAATTTAAGTGAAGCAAGAGAGAATTTCTTAAAAATTTCACTAACTCTCAAATAAATCTAAGTGAAGCATGAGAGCATTTCTTCAAAAATACTAAACCACACCGTGCTCAAAAAAAATGTGAGTGAAGCACTAGAGTAATTCCAAAGCTCATAAAGATTTAAGTGAAGCATAGAGAACAATTCTAACAAGTCATGGCATAATTTTGGCTCTCTCAAATAGGTGTGTCCAGCAAGGATTCAAGACTTAAAACAGAAAGCAAAACAAGCAAAGACTCAAATCATACAAGACGCTCCAAGCAAAACTCATAGTATGTGACGAATAAAAATATAGCTCCGAGTAAAATACCGATGGTCGTTAGAATAAAGAGGGGATGCCACTCGGGGCATCCCCAAGCTTAGTTGCTTGCTTCTCTTTGGATAATAGCTTGGAATGCCATGGGCATCCCCAAGCTTAGGCTCTTCTTACTCCTTATTCCTTCATCCATCGTGACATCACGCAAAACTAAAAAACTTCAATCACACAAAACTCAACAAAACATTCGTGAGATCCGTTAGTATAAGAAAACAAATCACTACTATAAGTACTGTAGAAAACCAATTCATATTTTATTCTTGCATTATATCTACTGTATTCCAACTTTTCTATGGCAAAAACGCATCAAAGAAAACCATAGAATCATCAAAATAAGCACACAACGCAAAGAAAACAGAATCTATCAAAAACAGAACAGTCTGTAGCAATCTGGATATTTTGAATACTTCTGAAACTCCATAAATTCTGAAAATTGAGGACGACCTGAGGAATTTGTATATTAATGTTCTAGAAAAATAATCAGAGCAAAATCATGTTCTTGTGATTTATGAAAATTATTTCTGTGAATGCAAAAGTTTCTGTTTTTCGGCAAGATCAAACAACTATCACCCAAGAAGATCCTAAAGGCTTTGCTTGGCACAAACAGTAACTAAAACACAAAAAACACAATCATAACTGTAGCATAATTGTGCAAACACTCAAGAACAGTAAGCAAAAAACAAAAATAAATTTGATTCATTGGGTTGCCTCCCAACAAGCGCTATTGTTTCACGCCCTTAGCTAGGCATAAAGCAAGGATCTAAGTTTTGTCATCTTTGTCCAACTCTTCAATCAAACACTTAGATTTATTCAAGGATTTAGCATAAATAATTTTAATTAAAATACTCCTAGGAACAAATTCAAAGAATTCATTCTTGCACAAGGGATCTCTTATAACTTCAACAAAATCCGGGTGAATACTAATCATCTTAAGGTCCTCTTTGTTGTTATTACTAGAAGTTGCACCCTTGTTCTTAGTGACTTGAGTAGTCTTGCCAATATTTACAAGAGTTTTTTTCCATTGTTTTAGCAGAGGCAAAAGCCATGCTTAAATTACTAAAGATTTCTTCCAGTTTGTCAATCCGAGGCGGGCTTTCTTCAATTCTCTCATGAATTATGCCCCCTATTCTTTCAAAAACTTAAAAACTTATCCTATTTTGACCCAATTTTAGTGGCAAAATTATGCATATTTTTATCCAAATTTTCAATGTGATCTTGGTAAGCATTTTCTTTTCAATAGCATCGAATCTTTCCATGACATGCTCAAGAGTCAAAGTTGTTTCATTAATCATAAGAGGTGGCGAGACCACTAAATTTCCCATAGCATTAAAAGCATCAAGAGGAGGACACATCAAGAAATTTCCACCGGTAATTGTATCAAGGACAAATCTATACCAAGTGGTGATGCCCACATAAAAACATCAAAGAAGAACAACGGTAGATTGTTTACGGATAGATCTATTATGAGCATTGCAAATCCTATACCAAGAATCTTTTAAATTCTCTCCTTCCCTTTGTTATAGTTGAGAACCTCATTCTCGGGAGTGCACACAATAGAGGAAGAGCTATCCATGACGACAAAAATAACAAGCAAGCTTGCACACAAAAACAGATCTGACAAGAAAACGGCGAATGAAAAAGAGGGCGAATAAAACGGAAACCTTTTGTGAAGTGGGGGAGAGGAAACACTACTAAAATCTTATACACAGAAGCTTATCAGTAGTGCGGTCTAAATGGAGGCGCTACTGCTAATTAGTATAGCGAGGGGTATAAAACCCGTGCTACTACTAAGTTGATAGTAGTACCGAGGGGTATAAACCCGCGATGCTACTAAGTGGTCTCCACCATGCCCCTCGGGACATGCCATAGTAGTAGCGAGGGGTATAGAACTGGCGCTACTACTAAGTAAGTAGCTATAGCACAGGTAAGACCCCCACGCTATTACTAAGCGTGGCCACTAGTGCACCATCCACCCTGGCCCGATCCACTCCAACCCCACCACTCTCTCTCTCTCTCTCATCCCTCAAAAAACTCTCTCTCTCTCATCCTCGGTCCACCCCACCCAGGCTCCTCTCCCACGATCTCCTCGCTGCCGCCACCACCCATGCCGGACGGTTTCGGCGAGCATCGGCCGCACGCAACACTCCCCCAAGCTCCCACCTTCCTCTGCTCAGATCCCGATGGAAGCCACCGCCGCCGCCTCCCTCGTGCGGACCCTTACCTCCTCGCCGCTTCCCCGCGGCTCCCGCCATAGCCGCGTGCGCGTGGCCGTGGCACCGAAGCGGCAGAGGAGGGGTAGGGCGGTGCTCGCCGTGGTGGCCTCGATGGGCAACTACGTGGTGCCGCTAGACGCCGTGCCGTCGGGGATCATGCGCCCGCTCGTCGAGATCCTGCGCAACCTCAACAAGCGCGTCTCGGAGACCATCGTACTCCCCGCCTCCCGCCGCGCCTCCCCTTCCGACCCTTCATCCCATGGTACCTCTCTCTCTCTGTCCCTCTCTGCTCCAATTCCTCATTCTCGTGTCGTGCTAGCTCGAGATTCCGTTGAATGCGTGTGCCGTCGAAGAGATCTATTTATGAGGGGCTTGTTAACCATGAAATCCTGGCCAATCCACCAACCATAGGCACACGGATCCTCCCACTGATCATAACCTCATGCATTCTCCTCTCCCATTCCTCTGTCTGTCAGGTACCACGCCAATCGGATGCTCAGCTTCTACGCCCCCGGTGAGCGTCCCGCATTTGCTAAATTCTAAAACTAGTCACATATGGTTTGTGATCCGAGTGGGTCGATTGATTTGATGTTAATTTGTTTGCTTCACTCTGTTTCTTTATGGCTACTACTTGTTCTGAGTCGTGCATCTACACTTGGTGTGACTGCTGTGTACATGATCCCAAGCGTGCTGTAGTTTAGCATGGATTGATGATCTTGTATTAGAGAGTTCAAGGGCACATAGGCAGTGTGCTTGTATATCTAATCTGAGCAATTGATTTCACTTGTAGTGCTTCTACTTGAAATGTGATGATCCACGTGCTAATTGTTTGCTCTTTATGGTATTCTTGGATTTTTTTTTCCCTATTTCCGGTTAAGATAATATGTTAAATGCAGAATTATCGATCTTCCTTAGTGGATGCCCATGGTTTGATCATGTGTCGGTTCCTATCAACACAAGTGCTAAGCTACGTTCCATTTTTACTATTTTGTGTGATAGTTCTTGCACTTTACTACGTTCCCTCTTAAGGCGGGCCACCTTTTACACTAATAATGAGTTTGTTGCACATTAATCTAGAAAGTAGAAGTTCAGAACCTGCACCTCTAACTCTTTATCGATGATAAACAAGCTCATTCTTTGGCAATTTTCATTCACTTGCATGTGTTCCCTTGAAGATCAGTGTTGTGTCTTATATTCTGTTGCTTACTCACTTTGCTAATGTAGCATGTCCATAAAACAAATGCAGACATTCCCTCTATTGATGAAGCCCTTTCAGATCACCGAAGACTTCTCAATAAGTTGGTGTTGTATGGCCTGGTTGAGCTCAAGGTTAAGGGAGACGGCAATTGTCAGGTCTACCTACCGAATTCAGTTTTGTATTTACTTTTTGAGAATAGTATATTTAGTATCATTAGTATAGACCTGGTCTACAAGTACTCATCTCTTTCTGGATCTTCCTTTTAAGAAGTTTCGGGCATTGTCTGATCAATTTTACTGAACTCCTGAACACCATAGATTTTGTGCAGCAACAGGTGGTCAATCAGGTTAGTATTGTGAATTCAGGCATTCCATCCCCTCTCATAGTAAATTTAGTGTTATTTTAACACTGACCCCCTTGCATAAACACCGGTGCAGCACAACCGTATGTACACGAAGCAGAGCGCATCAATTCATGCTCGAGCCCCGAAGAAGGTAGCAATGTTTGTGTTTTCCTCAAGGATGTCGGACACTATTTACAGTATGTTAAATGCAGACAATGCTGTTGATTTATTAGAATTATTTATTTACCTAGTGGATCCCCAATTGTATATCTGTCCCTATCAATGCAAGTACTGAGCCATGTTCCACTTTTACTGCTCTACATTATATTTTGACTGCCTTAAGGGGTTAGTATGCTCCTTGTCTTTTCATTGATTGTCTTTTTCATCGACATGCATCGCATTATTTTTTCGTGTCACTCTTCTGAAGAATCTGAAGTTTCTGAACCTCTGTTGGTAATGTTGTAGGGTTCTGGTGGCGATGCCGACGGCCCTCGAGAGGTTCGTGGACTGGACGATGTCGTGGCTGCCGATGTACGGAGAGGCAAAGCTGCTGCTCGTCATCTACCTCTGGCACCCCAACACACGGGTAAGCAGTCGATCAGACACCCCAAGCCTAAGAGATGATCAACATTTCAGATAGACTTTATTTTGTATGTGTCCAATTCTGTATCTGAATCTTAATGGTGTTCGGATTTCAGGGTGCGGGGCACGTGTACGATGGCTTCCTCCATCCGCTTGTGGAGAGGCACAAGGCCGACATCGACCGGGGCCTGCTTGAGCTGAGGGCTAGGGCGAGGGACGTGACGGCGTCACAACTCAAGGCGGCGGCTGCCATCGGTCATGTGTGGCTCGTCGAGGCTGCCCGCTATGTTTCATCGTAGCTGCAGGCTACGAGATCAGGCCGGGAAGGTGCCACGCATTGACGAGTGAGCGAATTTTTGGATCGGAACATAACAACGTGTCTCAGTCTTTGACATCTATAAGTAGTGGTAAAGTTTTGAATTTGCATAGCAAGAACCACTAACGTAGGTAGCTGACATGCACAACACTGTGTTTACACTCTTACTTATGTGAAAAATATGAATTATACACGAGTTGCCTCTACAATGAGGAACTGTGATAGTAGATACGGCAATTGTGTGATAGAATGGAATTGATTGCTTTTTTAATTTCAAATAAGTTAGTAGAAGCGTGGGAAAAAACTACTCGCTACTAGTATTTTGGATACTAGTAGCGTTGGTATTATAGACACGCTACTACTATTTCGTTAGTAGTAGCGCGGGTACGAAATAGCAGTAGCGTGGATGGCACACGCTACTACTAACAAATATAGTAGTAGCGCGGGTTTAACCCACGCTACTACTAACTATTAGTTGTAGCGCGATACTAGTAGCGTGGGTACTCGCACCGCTAGTAGCCATTTTACCCGCGCTGCTAGTAGCCTTTTTCCTAGTAGTGAAAACGAGAGGTAAATGACAAATAATTTAATTATGAGGAGATGATATTTGTGATTAGGAACCTGGTAGATGTTGATGATGTCTCCCTGGCAACGGCGCCAGAAATAGGCACGTGGCCGGGAGACTATCTTGACGCAATCCTCCCCGGCAACGGCGCCAGAAATTCCTTTTGATGTTTGCGTGAACTATGTCGGTACTTCCCCAAAGAGGAAGGGATGATGCAGCACAGCAACGGTAGGTATTTCCCTCAGTGATGAGACCAAGGTTATCGAACCAGTAGGAGAACCACGCAACACTACATAGACAGCACCTGCACACAAATAACAAATACTCGCAACCGACGTATTAAAGGGGTTGTCAATCCCTTTCGAGAAACGGCGCCAGAAATTGGCAAACGGACGTGAGAGAGTTGTAAATATTGATAGATCGAACGCAAAATAAAATAAAGTGCAGCAAGGTATTTTTGTATTTTTGGTTTAATAGATCTGAAAATAAATGCAAAGGAAAATAGATCGCAAAGGAAAATACAATAAAGAAGAGACCTGGGGGCCGTAGGTTTCACTAGTGGTTTCTCTAGAGAAAAATAGCAAACGGATAGAACTTCAAATAATCATGACGATATCCAGGGAATGATCATTATATAGGCATCACGTCCAAGATTAGTATACCGCCTCCTGCCTGCATCTACTACTAATACTCAACACATCGACCGCTATCCAGCATTCATCTAGTGTATTAAGTTCATGGAAAAATGAAGTAATGCAATAAGAACGATGACATGATGTAGACAAGATCTATTTATGTAGAAATAGACCCCATCTTGTTATCCTTAATAGCAACGATACATACGTAAGATCGAACCCATCACAAAGCACCTCTTCCCATTGCAAGATAAATGGATCAAGTTGGCCAAACAAAACCCAAATATCAGAGAAGAAATATGAGGCTATAAGTAATTATGCATATAAGAGATCAAAGAAGACTCAAATAACTTTCATGGATAAAAAGATAGATCTGATCATAAACTCAAAGTTCATCGGATCCCAACAAACACACCGCAAAAAAAGTTACATCATATGGATCTAAGAGACCATTGTATTGAGAATCAAACAAGAGAGAGGAAGCCATCTAGCTACTAACTACGGACCCGTAGGTCTACAAAGAACTACTGACGCATCATCGGAGAGGCACCAATGGACATGATGCACCCTTCCGAGATGGTGTTTAGATTGGATCTGGTGGTTCTGGAACTTGCGGCGGCTAGAATTGATTTTCATCGTCTCTCCTAGGGTTTCCGGAATATTGGGGTATTTATAGAGAAAAGAGGTGGTTTGGGGGCACCCGAGGTGGGCACAACCCACCTGGGCGCGCCTGGGTCCCCGGGCGCACCCTGGTGGGTTGTGTTCCCCTCAGAGCACCCCCCAGGTGCTTCTCCAGCCCACTGGATGTCTTCTGGTCCAAAAAAATCCACAAAAAGTTTCGCTGTGTTTGGACTCCGTTTGGTATTGATTTCCTGCGATGTAAAATTTTAGCGCCACGACCTCAAACGGTCAAGTCTCTGTGCTTCAATGTCATCCCAGGATCGGTAATGCTGACACACACAGTACTCGAAGGATTTATAACAGAGTAGCAATCACACACTTATTACATCGAATGTCTCAAAAGAGAACTTATTACAATAAATATGGCTTAAGGTCATCTAATACGATAACAGCGGAAGACTTGGAAGATAAAGTGAGTCCATCAACTCCAACGACATAGCTGAGCTGCACGACAATGACCTAGCGAACCTTACTCCTCGTCTGAAAAGTCTGCAACATAATACGTTGCATCCTGAAAACAGGTCAGCACATGGAATATGCTGGCAATAGTATTAACTCTTTACTCCGGGTGGACAGTTAAACCTACTTTCCCCTACATCTGCTAGCCCACCACTGAAAGAGGTCGCACAACATACTCAACTATGCCAGAGCCCATAATGGCTTGTGGCTGCACATGGAAGTTTCTAGTATGAATAATCTCACGATCCCTTTGAGCCTGGGTGGCGAACCATAGGATGATCACACGGATACCCCGGGATCTCCTAGGACAACACTGGATACCCCAGGTGCCCAAACAAGCAATCCACCCAGATGTGTATTAAATTTGCCACCTTAAGTTGAACCATTAATTAAGAACTCACATCTGTCATGGATACACTCAAACCCAATCCACGTCTACGAGCATAGCATAGCAATATAAGCATAACGTAGAAGTAACTCCCAAGGGTTGATATGAAAACAAGTAATAGGTTCTACCTCAACATCTACTTCCCAAACCCACAAATTAAGAGATCCTAATCATGCAATGTGTGAGGGTTGTATCTAATGCATAAAAACTGGGTAATAAAGGGATATGATCAATGTGTTACTTGCCTTGCTGACGATCCGCAAAACCTAGTGACTCGTAGTAGCACGCTTTGCACTCCGGGAATTCTATCGCAAACAAACAATAGCATACATAAGCAATCAAGCGAAAAATGCAAGGGTAAAACTCAAATAAGAAGATTGAACCAAAAAGTTCAACTTAAGAACTCCGGTTTGCAAAAGAATCAAATCAAACGGAGCAACGAAATTCAAACGACGAAAGAAACAAGATTCGTTTATTAATCTGGACTAAAGTCAAATTTTACAGTATCAAAATCTTGTTCAAGTTGTTTAAACAGAAAGAGGGCTTCGAGATGAAGATCTAGGCGCTTGATTCACCTGATTCCGACAAACGAGCGAAAAGATAAACTAAAACGAAACTCGGAAAAGAAATCGCGATCGAAAATAATCACAAAAATCCCGAGAAAAAGAAAAACTGACGAACAGGCTAACAAACGAACGTTCGCCGTCTGTTACTAACGGGTGAACGACGTTCGTTTAAACGAATGAACGGACGAACATCCGCAAAATAAATAAACCTTCGGGAAAACCGATCTAACGAAAATAAACCGAAGAAAATAAAAAAATCGGGGTTATCCGAAGAAAACCGACCGGTCAACGGCGTCAAAGGCGACGGGATCCGGCACAACAAGCGGCGGCTCCAAAGAAGGCGGCGCAGCGGCGGCGGCGGCGGGCGCGGCGGCGGGTGGTGGCGGCGGCGGCTAGTGTTTGGGGCGAGGGTGCGCTGCGGTTGGCCGTGGGCTACGGGGGCAGGGGCGGCGCGGGTTATAAAACCCCCCAGGCGGAGCCCCGGTCGGGTACGGTACGGAGTCGGTTTCCTTTTTTTAAAATATTCCAACATGGAGAAAAATAAAGAAAATAAATACTAAACGGAACCCAAAAATTCCGAAATAAATTTTCCCCGTCCTCTAAAAATAAGCTGGACAAGGTGAACATTTATTTTGGCCTATAATGCAATTTTGAAAAACACAAATTTTTCCTATGGAGATAAAATAGCAATAAAAATCCGAATAAAATCAAATATTTGATTTTAATATTTGTCCTCCATTATTTCATTTATTTTGGAGAAGTCATATTATCTCCTCTCATATATTTTAATATGAAATATTTTCGGAGGAAAAATAATAAAGCAAATGCTCCTCGTTTCGATATTCGATAAAAATTTGAAATAAGAAAACGGTGAAATCCCCAACTCTCTCCGAGGGTCATTGAGTTGCTTAGAATTTCGAGGATCGCAAAACAAATATGTAATGGAATATGATATGCATGTATGATCTATGTATAACATTCCAAATTGAAAATTTTGGGATGTTACAAACCTACCCCCCTTAAGATGAATCTCACCCTTGATATTCGGTTGGCTAGAAAATAGGTGTGGGTTGTCTTTCCATAGATCATCTTCTCGTTCCCAGGTGGCTTCATCCTCAGTATGGTGGCTCCACTGAACTTTGCAAAACTTGACAACCTTGCTGCGTGTAACTCGGCTGGCAAACTCAAGAATCTTGACTGGTTTCTCCTCATATGTCAAATCACTGTCCAACTGAATCGCTTCGTGGCAATCAGATCTCTCGAGAGGAATATCGGCCATCTCTGCATGGCACTTCTTCAACTGGGAAACGTGAAACACATCTTGTACTCCTGATAGTTCTTCAGGTAACTCCAACTTGTAGGCAACTTCTCCCATGCGTTCCAAAACACGATACGGTCCTACAAACCTCGGGGCTAACTTTTCCTTAACTCCAAAACGCTTAACTCCTCGAAGAGGTGATACTCGCAGATACGCTCTGTCTCCGATTTCATAGACTACCTCCTTGCGTTTTGAATCTGCATAACTCTTCTATCGGGACTGAGCTACCTTCAGTCTATCTCGAATCAGCTTAACCTTCTCTTCAGATTCCTTAATCAAATCCGGTCCAAACAACTGGCGGTCTCCAACTTCATAGCACATCAACGGTGTTCTGCACCTTCTTCCATACAGGGCTTCGAAAGGTGCCATCTTCAAACTAGCCTGGTAGCTGTTGTTGTATGAGAACTCCGCGTAGGGCGAGTTGTTATCCCAACTAGATCCGTAATCTAGTGCACAAGCTCTCAACATATCCTCCAGAATCTGGTTGACTCTCTCGGTCTGTCCATCTGTCAGCGGATGAAATGTTGTACTAAACTCTAGCCTCGTACCCAAAGTTTGGTGCAACTGATGCCAAAACTTTGAAGTAAACTGTGTTCCTCTATCTGATACGATGGTCCTCGAAACTCCGTGCAGACATACGATCCTGGTCATATATATCTTGGCCAACTTCGCACTGGTATACTTGGTTTTCACTGGAATAAAGTGAGCCACTTTGGTCAAGCGGCCAACTACTACCCAGATAGAATCATATCCTGATCGAGTCCTGGGCAATCCGGTGATGAAATCCATGCCAAGCTTATCCCACTTCCACTCGGGTATCGGCATAGGTTGCAGTAATCCTGCTGGCTTCTGATGTTCAGCCTTCACTCTCTGACATACATCACATATGGCTACATACTCAGTGATATCCTTCTTCATACCCGTCCACCAAAAACGCTCCTTCAAATCCAAATACATCTTGGTGTTTCCGGGGTGTATCGAGTATGGCGAGTCATGAGCTTCCAGTAGTATCAATTTCCTGATCTCTGCATTATTGGGCACATATATACGGACCTCAAACCATAAGGTGTCGTGCTCATCCGCATGAAAACCTTTGGCTTTCCCTTCGCTCATCTTCTCCTTTATCTTGGCAATCTCCTTGTCATCCTTCTAAGCTTCTCGAATCTTTCCCAATAATGTAGACTGAACCTCCATTGTTGCAACAAAACCTCTAGGGACTATCTCCAAACGTAGTTCCCTGAGATCCTCAGCTAACTCCTTTGGCATCTCTCCATTTAAAACGGTGTTAACATAACTCTTACGGCTCAAGCGTCTGCTACGACATTGGCCTTTCCTGGATGATAATGCAGCTTCATGTCATAATCCTTTATGAGCTCCAACCATCTCCTCTGCCTGAGGTTAAGTTCCTTCTGTGTGAAGATGTACTTCAAACTCTTCTGATCCGTGTACACATCGCAACGGTTTCCAATGAGAAAATGTCTCTAGGTCTTGAGCGCATGCACCACAGCTGCTAACTCCAAATCGTGCATGGCATAATTCAACTCATCCGGTTTCAGTTGTCGTGAGGCATACAAAACAACTCTCCCGTCTTGCATAAGTACTCCTCCAAGTCCTAAGCGAGATGCGTCGCAATACACTTGGAAATCCTTGCGTATATCCGGCAGAATCAGCACTGGGGCTGTAGTCAAACGTTTCTTCAACTCCTGGAAACTTGCTTCACATTCATCAGTCCAATGGAACTTAGTGTCCTTCTTCAACAATGCCGTCATAGGCTTTGCAATCTTAGAGAAATTCTCAATGAATCTCCGATAGTATCCCTCGAGTCCAAGAAAACTGCGGATCTCTCCGACTGAGGTGGGTGCCAACCACTCAGTGACTGACTGAACCTTGGTGGGATCCACTGCTATACCTTCTCCTGATATAACATGTCCAAGAAATCCAACTTCCTTCAACCAAAACTCACATTTGCTGAACTTGGCATATAACTGGTGTTTCCTGAGCTTCTCGAGAACCAAACGAAAATGTTCCTTGTGTTCCTCTTCATTCTTTGAGTATATCAAGATATCATCTATAAACACCACGACAAACTTATACAAGAACTCCATGAACACCTACTCATACTCATGAAATAGGCAGGGGTGTTAGTTAGTCCAAAAGACATCACCGTATACACATACAGCCCGTACCTTGTGGTGAAAGCTGTTTTAGGTATATCCTTTACCCTAATCTTCAGTTGGTGATATCCTAATCGCATATCGATCTCCGAAAACACTTTAGCTCATGTCAACTGGTCAAATAAATCATTGATCATCGGCAGTGGGTACTTGTTCTTGATCGTCACTTCATTCAACGCACGATAATCAACAACCATCCTTAAGGATCTATCCTTCTTCTCAACCAAAAGCACTGGGGCTACCCATGGTGATGAACTTCGTCGGATGTAACCTTTCTCCAATAACTCCTAAATCTGCTTCTTGATCTCTTCTAGATCATTTGCGGGCATCCGGTATTGTCTCTTTGATATTGGCCCGGTGCCTGGCAATAGCTCTATCAAAACTCGATGTCTCGATCTGGCGGCATGCCTGGTAACTCCCCCGGAAATACATACGGGTAATCCTTCACTACAGGCACTTCCTCCCGAACAACTCCCATGAGAGAATTTACTTGAGTCCTCCTTGGCGCATGCCTGGATACATACTTGATCCTTTTTCCCTCCGGGGTAGTGAGCAAAATTGACTTACTGGCGCAATCGATGTTTCCTCCATACATCGATAGCCAATCCATTCCTAGTATCACATCCAAACCTTGTGACTCCAAAATTATCAGGTTTGAGGGGAAAACATGGCTTCCAATGGTCAATGGCATCTGAAAACATCCTTGTCTTGCCATATGTTCTGCTCCTGGAGAACTTACTAACATGGGTGTCCTAAGTACCTTAGTGGGCAACTTATACTTATCCATGAATCCCCTTGATATGTATGAATGTGATGCACCAGTATCGAAAAGAACAATTGCAGTAAAAGACTTAACAAAAAACTTACCAATAACTGCATCAGGCTGCCCTTCAACCTCCTCCACGTTCACGTGGTTCACTTGTCCCCTGTTGAAAGGGTTGGGCTTCTTCGGGGCGCTTCCATTGTCATTGCCGTTTTTCAATTTCGGACAGTCGTTGGCGTAATGTCCAGTCTTCCCGCACTTGTAACATGTAATGTGACTTTGTTCCTTCTTGGCGGGTGTGACTGGGTTAGAGCGGTTCTGATTGCTGCCTACTCCATTCCCGTTTCCATTCTTTGGGCCATTGTGATTATGAGAACTTCCTCCATGGTGGTTGTGGCCTCCATGATTATGGACAAGTCCTCCAGAGTTCGGGGTGAAACGAGGCTTCTGTTGAGCTCCCGAATTGTACTTTCCTTGTCCATACTTCCTCTTGCAGCTCTCAATCTGCTGCTGCTTCCCTTCAATCATAAGAGCCTTGTCTACCAACTCCTGGTAGTTATTAAATGTTGCCACCATCAACTGCATACTCATCTCATCATTCAGCCCTTCCATAAACTTCTCCTGCTTCGCGGCATCTGTGGCCACATCATCAGGGGCATAGCGTGATAGCTTACTAAACTCATCCATGTACTGCCCCACAGTACGGTTCCCCTGGCGTAAGTTGCGAAACTCACGCTTCTTCATGCTCATAGCTCCAGTTGAGACAGGGGTTGTGTGGAATGCTTGCTGAAACTGATCCCAAGTGACATTGGCTATGGGAAAAGTGGCTGTGTAATTCTCCCGCCATGAGGCTGCCAGTCCATCCAACTGGTGTGCGGCAAAATGCACCTTCTCTGCATCCGTGCAACCTGCGGTGGTCAACTCCCTTCCAATCCTGCGTAGCCAATCATCTGCAACTATTGGCTCGGTGCTACTGGAAAACACCGGCTGCTGTAACCTCAGAAAGCGGGCTAAGTTGTCAACTGGAGGAGGGTTGTTGTTGTTGTTGTTGTTGTTGTTGTTGTTGTTGTTGTTGTTGTTGTTGTTGTTGTTGTTGTTGTTGTTGTTGTTGTTGTTGTTGTTGTTGTTGTTGTTGTTGTTGTTGTTGTTGTTGTTGTTGTTGTTGTTGTTGTTGTTGTTGTTGTTGTTGTTGTTGTTGTTGTTGTTGTTGTTGTTGTTGTTGTTGTTGCCTTGGTTCGGACTAATATCTGCATCAAGGCATTCTCTGCTGGATCAACTGGGTGATCTCGGGTGGGAAGGCAAATCTGGTGTCACGTCTCGGAGGCATCTGAGGGGTTTTAGAGGGAAGAGATTAGAATAGAATTGAGGTCTAGTGAGAAAGCACTACCCATATGCACATGAGACAAACACAACCATATCACTCAATGAATCAAGCAAGAGCATACAAAACGGTCCAGAACTATCGTTAAAGTGCTCGGACTACTACTATATACATGGGGAATACTACTAATCGTATGGTGGTCTACTAGAAATTTTGATCGGTGGAAGACTCCATGATATCCGCTCCAGCTTCGTCTTCAAAGTCATCATTACTATCGTCGGGGTCGGAGTCGGTGCCGTCGATGATGATGTAGTTCTCTGGACAAGTGGAATCGTTGTCTTCTCCTCCTGGCGCGGGGTCTCCCATGACTACTCCGATCTTCTTTATCAGGTCGTCGTTCTTATCCAATAGTGTTGCGATTTCCTCCTCGTATCCATCGCGTGTAGACTTGAGTTCCTCTTCAAGCTCGGTGATCCTTGTCATCACCTTCTTCAAAACTATCATGTCTGCGCACATCTGGTTCTCCTGGCGTTAAATGTGCTGGCTTAACTCCTGGATGAAAGCTGCAATGGACCTGTCCTTCCTGGTGCTGACTATCTCCCATTGCTCATCTCGGCGCCCACATATCTGGTAGATAGTATCCTTGAGATCCTTGTGGTAAACTTCTCCAATGCGTGCCATGGCGATGTGGGCTGCCATGCTCTTGCCTAGACTCCAGGTTGGGGCATCAAAGGAAAACTCTATGGGCTCCGTGACTGGCGTGAATGTCCTTCTTGGAACTTGAACTCGAATCATCCAGTGCTCCTCTTCTGGTAAAGTGGCGTTGTAGGTCCCGGTGAAGCTTGGTATTCCAATGTTCAGGTATCTAGTGACTTCCTTCAAGTGTCGTCCAAAGGGTGTGTCTTCATCCGGTTGTGCAAACTTGTTCCTTGAATCCGCCATCCTAAAGAGTAGAAATTGGAGAGGAGTCAGAAATGAGTAGAGAAGAGTGACCTATGGCTTTTCTTAGTGGTCGTGTCCTACACTCAGCGTGTGCTCTGATACCATTTTGTAGCGACCCGACCTCAAACGGTCAAGTCTCTGTGCTTCAGTGTCATCCCTGGATCGGTAATGCTGACACACACAGTACTCGAAGGATTTATAATAGAGTAGCAATCACACAATTATTACATCGAATGTCTCAAAAGAGAACTTATTACAATAAATATGGCTTAAGGCCATCTAATACGATAACAGGGGAAGACTTGGAAGATAAAGTGAGTCCATCAACTCGAACGGCATAGCTGAGCTGCACGACAACGACCTAGCGAACCTTACTCCTCATCTGAAAAGTCTACAACACAATACGTTGCAGCCCGAAAACGGGTCAGCACATGGAATATGTTGGCAATATAACATAGTGGAGCAATGAACAGATAATGCTATCACTATATGCATATATGGCTGGTGGAGGCTCTATGGTTATATGATTTTGCGAAAAAGCCAATTTTTTCCTACAACAAAGGAATAAATTTTATTTAACTATCATGGTAGTTGAAACATCATTGAGAAAGGCACCCTCATCTCAATCCCAATTAAAGGTAACTAGTCCTCAACCCGTGCACCTGCACGGGCTAGGAACTACTTGTTTCAACATTATTCTATATATTTAAAACATTAGTTCTCCTTACTTTAGAGTATGTATCATGAAATTGATTATAGAAGGAGGGCAACATTGTCCTCTTCCTCAATCAATTGTTTATATGATTCTAGGTTATCTATGCTCATTTAATGCATATGTTATTATTTATAAAACAGCTAACAAATTGGAATAAAAAACATAATATCAAGATATTCGACAATATAGGTGATATTCATGCTCTTCATAGCTTAAAGCATTTTTTACTATGTATTAAGTTTCTAAATAAATAATGCCATGATCATTTACTATTGCAATTATGGAGATATTTGTGCAGCGCAAATTTTAATGCCCTATCCAAATAACCTAAAGAAATAAACAAATTTAATAACACTTAAATACCTTAATTGTAACAAAATCATTCCGATCTACTCGTGCTATAGCATATCTCAAAAGTGTTTCACTTGTTGTAAACATATGCTATTGTATCGACACACTCTA
Organism: Aegilops longissima; assembly: GCA_021605205.1. Taxonomy (NCBI): domain Eukaryota; kingdom Viridiplantae; phylum Streptophyta; class Magnoliopsida; order Poales; family Poaceae; genus Aegilops; species Aegilops longissima. The sequence goes on from CM038678.1 coordinate 663,484,413, forward strand.
TGCAACAAATAGCAATCATACATAATTGTTTGAAACTAAAAATCATTGCTATGAACACACCTCTAATTTGGCACTTGTAATTTTAGTATTTATATGAACATGCCGTTATTTTTGTAGACGAACATATATAACAAAATTATAGTACTAAAAATATGTTGATTTATTATATAACAACTATGCACTATAAGAAGAAATGAATATACAAAAAAAGAAATGAATATAGAAATCTCTAGTATGTTTAGCTGGTAAACTAAATATTTTATTACATTAAACGAACGTGAGGGCTAACCCGACAAATAAAGTGCTTTTATTGTTGTAGTGTCATGCATGGCACCAAGGGCTAACTCGAGCCGTATTGCTTGTGTAGGCAAGAACCAAGACAGCTAGACAGTAGCATGGAAGGAACATATGGGAAGAGACATGCGTCGTCACGGTTATTGTAGTGACGGTTGTAATGGCTTCCTCACTTCTCCTTCTACCTTTGGCTCCGCGCCTATCTCCTCATCGACCATACTGTGGAATACCAAGATCGGAAGTCCATGGTCAAAGACTTTGGGGCTAACATGGCGCTTGCCAGCAGATAGGTAGGACGGAGACTAACTGTTTGGCGCCTTCATCCTCAACATCTCGATGGCAACTACCCTCTCAGCCTCCCTAAGACCGGCAATGGACATCACGAGTGGGTTCATCTCGGTGCAGTGTTAACCTGGCTCTAGAGAATGAGGCGACGCAGCTCAAGATATGTGTGTTCCTGCCAAGCGACTTGACTCCATTGACAAAGTCGGCTGCGCCGGCCACCAAGGCTGTCAAGCGTATGATCCCTTGGTACAGCTCCTAATATACAGAGAGGAAATCGACGATGTCGGCACCATGTCCGGTGTTCCTCTACCCAAGATAAAAAAATCTTTTTGAAAATCAAGAACACTCCTTTTCCTTTTTTGAGATAGCAACACTCCTTTTCCTAGAACGTGAGGCTCTAGGTCTCTTTCTTGTAGGTGCTTGGAATTTTTTTTTTGATTGGCAGATGAGACGTGGGACTTTTTTTCTTCTCATTTGGACAATATTTGGATACGCTTTGGTTGAATTTTTTAGGGAAAAAGAGGCGCCACACACACACTATTTCTATTTGTTCGAAATTGGGCGTTGGTGTTGGGGACACGCTTTTGTACGTGTCCAGCTTCATCCTATCTACGTGCGTGGTGGGTTTTATTTTCAAAAAAGAAGCAGCGCCTAGCCTGATCCCATCTATGTACGTGGTGTTCTTTTTTTTTAAAAAAAAGTAGCTTGTTTTTATTATTTTCTCAGAAATTGGACGTGGGTGTTCTAGACACCTTGCCGGACGTGTTAGGTGATTTTTCTTTGAACATGTTATTTTCTTATTCCAATCTATGTACGCGGTGTTTATTTTTTCTAAAGGAAGAAACATCTTTTAATAGATCTTGATCATCAAATTTTAAATCTGATGGCTAAATTAATTTTGTTGATGTGGATTAACATGGAGCCTCTTATGGTGCCTCCAATTAGTAAATATAAGATTATTAACCCACCAAATTAAATTAGAGTGATGAGATACAATAGGAAAATCCAAGTACTAGATACTCAAGATGTCCACAACTGGGGACACGGCTAACCATGATTAGATTGTACACTCTGCAGAGGTTTGCGCACTTTTCCCCACAAGACTCGATCTCCTCCGTTGGATTTCTTGCACGAAACGGATGACCGAGACACAGTCTTTCAGAAGCATTAACTCTTTACTCCGGGTGGACAGTTACACCTACTTTCCCCTACATCTGCTAGCCCACCACTGAAAGACGTCACACAACATACTCAACTATGCCAGAGCCCATAATGGCTTGTGGCTGCACACGGAAGTTTCTAGTATGAATAATCTCATGGTCCCTTTGAGCCTGGGTGGAGAACCGTAGGATGATCACACGGATACCCCGGGATCTCCTAGGACAACACTGGATACCCCAGGTGCCCAAACAAGCAATCCCCCCAGATGTGTATTAAAGTTGCCACCTTAAGTTGAACCATTAATTAACAACTCACATCTGTCATGGATACACTCAAACCCAATCCACGTCTACGAGCATAGCATAGCAATATAAGCATAATGTAGAAGTAACTCCCAAGGGTTGATATGAAAACAGGTAATAGGTTCTACCTCAACATCTACTTCCCAAACCCACAAATTAAGAGATCCTAATCATGCAATGTGTGAGGGTTGTATCTAATGCATAAAAACAGGGTAATAAAGGGATATGATCAATGTGTTACTTGCCTTGCTGACGATCCGCAAAACCTAGTGACTCGTAGTAGCACGCTTTGCACTCCGGGAATTCTATTGCAAAGAGGGCTTCGAGACGAAGATCTAGGCGCTTGAATCGCCTGATTCCGATAAACGAGCGAAGAGATAAACTAAAACGAAAATCGGAACAGAAATCGCGATCGAAAATAATCGCAAAAATCTTGAGAAAAAGAAAAACTGACAAACAGGCTAAGGAACGAACGTTCGCTGTTTGTGACTAACGGGTGAACGACATTCGTTTAAACGAACGAACAGATGAACGTCCGCAAAATAAAAAAACCGTCTGGAAAACCGATCTAACGAAAATAAACCAAAGAAAATAAAAAAACCGGGGTTATCCGAAGAAAACCGACCGGTCAACGGCGGTCAACAGCGACGGGATCCGGTGCGGCGGCGGCGGCTCGGCGACGGCGGCGGTCTTGGCGGCGGCGGGAGGCGGCGGCGGCTGGTGGCGCTCTAGGGCGGCGGCGGCTAGGGTTTGGGGCGCGGGTGGGCTGCGGGCGGTGGTGGGCTGCGGGGGCAGGGCGGCGCGGCTTATAAAGCCCCCGCCCCTCGGGTGGGGTCCTGGTTGGGTATGGCCCGGAGTCGGTTTCTTTTTTTTTAATATTCTGAAGTGCAGAAAAAGAAAGAAAACAAATACTAAACGGACTCCAAAAATTCCGAAATAAATTTCCCCGTCCTTTAAAAATAAGCCGAACAAGGTGAACATTTATTTGGGCCTATAATGCAATTTTGAAAAACATGAATTTTTCCTATGCAAATAAAATAGCAATAAAAAATCCGAATAAAATCAAATATTTGATTTTAATATTTTTCCTCCAATATTTCATTTATTTTGGAGAAGTCATATTATCTCCTCTCATATATTTTAATACGAAATATTTTTTGAGGGAAAAATAATAAAGCAAATGCTCCTCGTTTAGATATTCGATAAAAATATTCAAATACGAAAACGGTGAAATCCCCAACTCTCTCCGAGGGTTGAGTTTCTTAGAATTTCGAGGATCGCAAAACAAATATGCAATGGAATATGATATGCATGAATGATCTATGTATAACATTCCAAACTGAATTTTTTTGGGATGTTACAAAAAAACATGCAGAAAATAGCAAATGGCACTTGGCACTATGTCAGTAGGTTAGTACGAAAAAATGATATAAAATGACTATAAAATGATTGTAAAACATCCAAGAATGATAATATGACAACATGGAACAATCAAAAATTATAGATACGTTGGAGACCTATCAGCCTTCGACTCGGTGTCTTGGTCGTTCCTCATCGAGACGCTGCGCCACCTGGGCTTTGGCGACCGTTGGTGCGAATGGGTGTCCATCCTCCTCGGCACGGCCTCCACGTGAGTCCTTATGAGCGGCAACCCCGGCCCTATGATCCCTCACGCGTGCGGGCTCCGCCAGGGGGATCCCCTATCGCCGATGCTATTTGCTATAGTCATCGACACCCTAAACTACCTGCTCTTGCGTGCCGTTGACCATGGGATCCTATGCCGGCTCAGTGCTCATCATGCCGCTTCTAGCATCTCCCTGTTCGCTGACGATGTGGTAATCTTCTGCCACCCGGACCCCGTGGAAAGCCATAATGTCCGCAAGCTGTTGGACCTGTTCGTCATGGCCTCAGGGCTCCACACGAACTACTGGAAATGCTCCGCCGCGCCGATACAATGCATGCCGGAGTTTGCCGCTGAGGTAGGAGCGATGCTTCGTTGCTTTGTTTCTGCCTTCCCCACCCAATACCTCGGCTTGCCCCTCTCCGTCTGCAAGGTGCCTACGAGCGCGCTCATGCCTTTGGTTGACCACATGGTGCGAAAGCTAGCGACCTAGAAAGTGACCTTGCTCTCTCGCAGCGAGCGACTAGCTCTTTTCCGGCACGTACCGAGCGCCATGCCAGTTCACATCCTGATAGCGATGGCGCTTAACCCGAGCATCCTGAAGCTGGTCACGCGGATCACCCGCGACTTCCTCTAGAAGGGCTCCAAGGACGCCAAACCTGGGCACTGGCTCATTCGTTGGCCCAAAGTCTGTCGGCCCCTGCAGTTCAGCAGCCTCAGCATGCGTGATATCCAGCAGTCCAGCATTGTGCTTCGGGTTCGTTGGCTTTGGTTGCAGGCCATTGACCCTAGGTGCCCCTGGTGTCACCTAAGGCTGCCAAGTGAGCCTGAGATCTTGGCAATCTTCCGGGCCTCGACGGTCTGGACCCTTGGTAACGGGTGCTAGAGCCTTGGCTGATCCGTGGCTTGATGGCCAATCCGTCCTGGACTTGGTGCCGGCGCTCTCGAGCCTTGTCCCGCGCAGGCGGCAGTGCACTAGGATGGTGTGCGAGGCCCTTCAAGTCCATACCTGGATCACCGACATTCATGGCGCCCTGGTGAAAGTGCAACTAATATCCATTTAAGTTTAATATTTCAGATGTTCAATGAATGGCATGGCATGGACTAGAAATGTGGACCCCTCATAATGCTAAGAACACATGTTGGGAAAAGCTCAAGACTCTTCATTTATATTCAATGATCCAAGATCACATTGAGTCCATAGGAAAGCCAATACTATTAAAAGGGGATGAGGTGTTGCTTAATGGTCCACTTGCTCAAAATGCTTAGTGATATTGCTCCAAAGCCCGCAACCCCTTTCTCATTCCGAATATGTCCAAAACCCAAAGTCAAACTCGGCCCCACCGAAATCTTCTATTCGGCGCCACCGAGTTTATTTGACATAGCCACTGCCAGAAACCCTAAAACCTCGGTCACACCGATAAGGATCTCGGGTTCACCGAGATGGCCCTACAAACTCTCTGTTTCCCTTTTGTAACATTTCGGTCTCACTGAAATGAGCGATCAGTCACACCAAGTTTGCTTGACCAACTCTCTGTTTGCTCTTTGATGAAATCGGTCTCACCGAGTTCACGCAATGGGCGCCATCGAGATGAGGTTTCTCCCTAGCACTAGCACATCGGTCCCACCAAGTTTTTCCAGTCGGTCCCATCGAGATTCCTAATGTTCACATTTGCAACTGAATCGGTCTCACTGAGTTCTTCTATTCGGTCTGACCGAGTTGGGTCAAATGTGTGGAACGGTTGGATTTTGTGTGGAGGCTATATATACCCCTCCACCCCTTGTCCATATTTGAGAGAGCCATCAGAATGTGCCTACACTTCCATCTTACATTTTCTGAGAGAGAACCACCTACTCATGTGTTGGGATCAAGATATTCTAATCCAACCACAAGAATCTTGATTTCTAGCCTTCCCGAAGTTGCTTTCCACTCAAATCATATTTCCACCATATCCAAATCTGTGAGGGAGAGTTGAGTGTTGGGGAGACTATCATATGAAGCACAAGAGCAAGGAGTTCATAATCAATAGAACATCTATTACCTTTTGGAGAGTGGTGTATCCTAGATAGGTTAGGTGTCGCTTGGGAGCCTCCAATAAGATTGTGGAGTTGAACCAAGAAGTTTGTAAGGGCAAGGAGATCGCCTACTTCGTGAAGATCTACCCGAGTGAGGCAAGTTCTTTGTGGGCGATGGCCATGGTGGGATAGACAAGGTTGCTTCTTCGTGGACCCTTCGTGGGTGGAGCCCTCCATGGACTCGTGCAACAGTTACCCTTTGTGGGTTGAAGTCTCCATCAACGTGGATGTACGATAGCACCACCTATCAGAACCACGCCGAAAATCTCTGTGTCATCTTTGCGTTTGCACTCTCCAAACCCTTCCCTTTACCTTCATATACAATGTTTTACATTCCGCTGCTACACTCTTAGAATTGCATGTGTAGGTTGTTTGCTTGACTTATGTTAATTGCTAAAATCTGCCCACAACTAAAATTGGGAAAAGGTTAGATTTTTATTTGGTCAAGTAGTCCAATCACCCGCTCTAGACCTATTTTTGATCCTACAAGTGGTATCAGCGTATCAGAGCTTGTGGTCTCCATTTGCCTTGATTTCCATAGCTTTGGTGATCATAGCTTTCTTTCACAACCTAGGAGAGTATGGCATCTAGCGAGGGAAATTACCACCGTAGAGGTCCTTACTTTGATGGTACTAATTTTGCTTGTCGGAAGAATAAGATTAAAATGCATATTCTTGGTCATAACCCCGCCGTTTGGGCTATTGTGCGCATTGGTTTGCAAGGTGATTTCTTCGAGGATGGAAAAGAACCGGATCATGAAGCGTCCACGGAAGAAATGAAGATGTTCCAATACAATGCTCAAGCTTGCGATGTTCTCTTCAACGGATTGTGCCCCGAAGAATTCAATAAAATCAACCGCCTTGAGAATGCAAAGGAAATTTGCGATACTTTGGTTGATATGCATGAAGGTACCGAGTCCATAAAGGAATCCAAATTGGATGTGCTTCAAAGTAAACTTGACAAGTTCAAGATGAAGGATGGCGAAGGAGTCGCTGAGATGTACGTACTCTAGGCTTGCTCTCATCAAAAATGAGATTTCCGGCTTAGGAGGCGAAGAGATGCCCGATAAATTCATCATTAAGAAGATCCTAAGAGCCATTGATGGAAAATATGATACCATGTGCACCTTGATCAAAATGATGCCCAATTACAAAGATCTCAAGCCGACGGAAGTCATTGGTAGAATTGTTGCTCATGAGATGCCACTCAAGGATAAGGAAGAGCTCCAAAACAAGTGAAGTGGTGCTTACAAAGCTTCATGTGAGGCTCCTACAACATCAAGTGAGAAAAAAGTTTCCAATGAAGACTTGAGCTTAATGGTGAAGAACCTCAACACTACAAGAATAGAAGCAAAGAGAGAAGCTCCAAGTCAATATCCTACAAAGACAAAAGATCTTATAGTCGTGATCGTAATTGCTACAATTGTGGAAGACCCGGACACTACTCCAATGAGTGTACGGCTCCCAACAAGAAAAGAGAAGATTCAGAAAAAAGGAGAAGTAAAAGAGATGAATCACCACCAAGAGAGAGAAGGAGTAGAGATGATCGTTATGAACGAAGACCCTCTCGTAGAAGCAAGGATTCAGAAAGGAAGGACAAGTCACCAAAGAGGTACATAAGACGAAGACATCAAGCTCACGTTGGTGAATGGGTATCCGGTTCCGACTCTGACAACTACTCCGAGAGAAGCTATCACTACGACTCCGAATATACTCAAGATGAAGGTGTTGCCGGTCTTTCACTTGTGTCATCCAACTCCTACAACATATTTGACTCACCAAATGAAGGAATTGGAAGATGCTTCATGGCTAAAGGCCCTAAGGTATCACACCTCGAGTGTGTTGATTTCAATAGTGATGAAGATGATTTGCTAGGTGATGATGATTTACTTGTTGACAACACTAGTGATGAAAACTACGATGGAATTGCTAGTATTCATGCTAATCAAGATGAAATGAATGACAATGATAAGAAGGAGATTGAGTGTCTAACTAAATAACTAAACACTCTTAGGTTGGCTCATGAAACAACTCTAGAGGATCATAGAGAGCTCCTAAAGACTCATGAGAAGCTACGCTTCGAGAATCTAAATTTAGAGCAAGAGCATGAGTTCTTAAAAGCTATCAATGAAGATCTTAGAAATAAGAGTTCTTCTTATCTTGCCAAACGTCTCCTCTTGCCTACTTATATGCCACAAGTAAACTCTAGCAATAAGAACAAGAAAGATTCTTCCTCTAGTAGTAACAATAATCATGTTAAATCCAATATTGTTGCTTCTAGTAGTTCTCTTGATTCCACTAATTATTCTCTTAGCCAAGTTACACTTAAGCAATAAAATAGCTTACTGAAGGGAATCATAGAGAAAGGTGTTTACAAGAGCCTTGCCGGAAGTAAGCAAATTGAGTAAATTGTACGCAAACAAGGAAGGCACCAGAAGAATCAAGGTGTTGGTTTCGAACAAAAGTTCAATGCCAATGGAGCTGAGTGGGAAGAAGATCAATACCCCAAGATGAAGTTTCTTCCTCACCAAGAGAAGTACGACCCCACTTCCTTCAAGGGAACACAAGCTAAAGATGATCTTCCACCACAAGACCACACACTAAAAGGCAAGGACAAGCTTCAAGAAGAGATTGGTTCATTTGAAGAAGCTCCTAAGGCCATGGTCAAGCGGGTTCCCAAGACTACATCAAATTCTACTTCATCAAGTACGACTACAACTCCAAGGATTCCCATCAAGTTGATGCGGATCCCAAAGAAGAAGAACTAGAGAGTTCTTGAGGGTGACTCCGCCAACATACTTCACTCATATTCATTTTGGCAAGGACAAGTGCAATCAACTTTCATATCTGGCACTAGTTCATGGAGTCACAAAACCTCATGTTGGTAAGACAAGGGACAAGGTAACCCAATGCTTTCATGGACATCATCATATATGTGTTTCACTCTATGTCTATGGATATCCTTGTATGTTCCTTGTGGGACTAACCCATGTAGGTATTGAAAGTGCAACACTCCAATGGATTGCTCCAAAAGATCTACATCAACATTGAGCATCCATGTCTTCAACATCTACATGAAGTCATCATCGACAAAACCCAAGGTTAGTCATCCCTCTTAGGGGGATATCACATCTAGGGGGAGCTTTGCTCTAAAAAATTGAGCTAATGCAACTCTAATGATGTGAACACAATAATGCTTTATGTAAAAGTGGTAACCCCCTTGTGCTTAAACGATGAGTATGACCTATGGTCAAATGCTCTCATTTGACTCCTAAGTCAATATACTCATATAGATGACCTAGTCATCGCCAATTTCTTGATAGATGCTAGACTGTATGTGCATGCTTTGCCACATGTTTTATTTGATATCTTATTGTGTGAGCATGTTGGGTTCATAAGTTTCTCCATTCGAGGACATCCATTTGTTGTTTTGATTGTTTGTTTTTTACTTTAGCCAAATGGATGGACAAGAATGCCTAAGTACTCCCTCTAGCTATCTATGCTTTTTCTCGTCTCAAACTCTATTCATGCTATATCACAAAGTTTGAACAAGTCACTTTCGGACCCTCCGGGTGAGGAGCACTCGGAGCCACCGACCTGTCAAGGGCTTAACTTCCAAAACCTCTTAATGATTTTCTGCCAGACCAACTTATCCAATTCGGTCTCACCAAAATCAGTAAGTTGATCTAGGTTTTCATCTCGGTGCCACCGATTAGAACGATTCGGTCACACCGAGTTGTAGCAACTGCTAGCAGTTTTGCATCTCCGTGCCACCGAGACGTTCCACTCGGCGCCACCGATAGCGTCTGGGTATATATAGCGCCGCTTGAAGTTTGGCATCAAACACACTCGCCCGCACCTCCCTAGCACTACCGCCCCTAGGTCTCTGGATCATCGCCGTCTCTGCCAGTGAGTCTCTGCCGCCGTTCTCCGCTGTCGTCGATGGGTATCTTCACCGCCGTAGCAATCCGTCACCGAGTTAGGGTACATATTCGACCCTTTGTGCTATCCTTTACTCCGATTCTTGCACAAAGTATAATGCTTTTATTCTTCCCATGTATGAGATCAATCCTTCCAGCAAAGAATACGTTTAGAATAGATTTGATGCAAAAACTTAGGGTTAGGTTTCCGCCGAACCCATCTCGGACCGACCAATCTGAGGATTTTGGTCACACTGATTGGCCCTGGCCGTTGCACTAAGTACATGTCGGTCTGACCGAAGTGTACTAATCGGTGAGATCGAAATCACTTTCTCTGTGAAACCCTAGCATCTCGGAGTCACCAAACTACATATCGGTCTGACCGAAACTGCATGTTTAGACTCTGTAAGTGCTTCGGTGTCACCGAGTTTGTCAAATCGGTAGCTTCAAAATGCTTTCTTCAGAAAACTGAAGTTAAGTTTTTTTTCATTTTTTGCAAAAACCAGCTGTACTTTGTGATGCTCTTCTACTCTATCCACACCCATCTATTCACAAGGTCAGTTGCAACTATGTCAGAGGCCAGTGATAGTCAGAATAAGTCTGAAGAGCAGCTCAATCTCAGTGAGGGCACTAGCCCAATAGCAGCTATAATGAGGGGAGCAGAAGCACTCCCAACAACTTGCCTAAAGAAGCTACTAGGAAAAGGAAGAAAATAAATTCTGAGAGTAAATATGAAGATTTTGTGGTTGAGGAGGAAGTGACCTCCAAGAAGAAAGTACTGAGAAAGGAGTATGTTACTGCTGCTGCCACAAAGCTAGGCCTTTTTCCAAAAGGGCTCCTGCTAAGAGGAATCCTATGTCCAAGGCGAGAGCCTCAACTAAAGAAACTTTGGAGTTTACACTTGTGCCTAGAGAGGATGAAGATGATGCTGCAGGTGGAAAGAAGAGGAAGGAAAGGGCCAGGAAGACCATTGCCAAAGTGATTGGCAGACCATCCATGATGAGAGATAAGGAGGAAGAAGAAGAGGAGGAGGAAGAGCCTGCTGCACCTCCTGCCAAGACACAAAAGCTGATGGAGGATGCCATCAGGACTGGGTCTACTCCTTCAAAGCCCAAGTCTTCCCCCAAGCCCTCAGCGCCAACTCAAGCACCCAAGACAACAACTCGCAAGATATCAACAAGGAATATATCAGCTGCAGAGAAGAACAAGGCCCCAGTGCCTGAAGCTTAGGAAGACGATGAGCCACCAGTGCTCAGGAAACTCAATCCCAAGATCCCAGATCATAATGATGATTATCCCATGGCAGAGAACATGAAATTGAGAAAGGATCATGGTCTGAGACTATGGAGGCAAAGTGATCCTTATGCCACAAGAAGGACTGCTGTGGACTATCATTTCCATACCAGAGAGCAGAAGGACTTCTATGAGACTGTCCTATTGGACAAGAAACCCATTGTTTGTGACATGAGATGGGTGGATTGGGAATATATTGATGACAATGAAGATTACTTTCCCCATGTGCATGAGAGCTTCAGGATGAATGGTGTTGACAAGTTTGTTGGACAAGAACTAACAAAGTGGAACGATGAGATGATCATGTAGTTCTGCTCTACTGCCCACCTCTACCCCGATGGTAAGATTGTGTGGATGACAAAAGGCACCAAATGTCAACAATCTCTGAATGGGCCAAGCTGATCAATGCTCCCGAGGAAAGAGAAGATGATCTTGATGTGTATCGCAAGCCTAGGAAGGATCACAACTCCATGGCTAATATGTACAAGCCAATGCCTGACAAAGCTTTGGAGACACACAAACTTGGTTCTATATATTATCTGCTTGCTGGCTTGACCACAATGAACACCATCTTGAGGCATACTCTATTTCCTAAGTTAGGAGACCACAGGATGATATGTGGTCATTCCATCAATTTGCTCCATTTGTTTGACGTCCCACAAAAATTCAAGGTCGTGAGCTTGATTGTTGAAACACTGAAGAGGACAGCAGCCGACCAGAAGAGGTCTTGTGGATATGCCCCACACATCCAGACTTTGATCAATTCCAAGATGGGAACTGGGAGATATCTACTAGACAGAGAGCATCTACCCCTGAGGCCAGACTTTGAAGACGACGAGGTTGTCAAGGATGCTTCACATCCTACTTATGCAGATGCCCAGGAGAAGATTGAGGGAGCTAAGGCTGCAAAAGCAGCAAAGGCAGCAAGTGCCCCAGATGCTTCAGTTGCGAATCTCAAGACCAAGCAAGATCAACTCAGTTATCTTCCTTAGGCTACCGTGAGAATTGAGAAGAGCTTGGCCACCTTGTCTCAAAATCAGGAAAGACTTGAGAGGATTATTGAGAAAAAATTCCATGACCTAGATGTAAAGGTCACTAAGACTCAGATAATTGTCGAGAAGATTAGGGATGATGCTGAGGATTGTGATGATAGACCCACAACAGGGACATTTGAGAGAGTGCCAAGGCACAAAGATAATAAGCTGTGCCAGTTGCCAGAAACTCTAGGACTACCATCTCAGCACTTGCAGCCACTGCCACAGTTGCCCCTCCAGTGTCAACTCCTCTAGCCCCACAGACTTCCTCAGAGGCATTTGCAGATGGACTCCTCTCCATGCCATCTACACAAGCCGGAGCAACAATCCAGAAGACCCCTTCCGGATCTCCCGAAGATCATGCTTAGAGTGCCGTATAGCACTATACATTTTCAGACTTTTTGGAAACTTGTTGCAAAAGGGGGAGAAAGTGTATAGATCATAGGCTTAGAGAGAGAGGGAGTGTGCCTCTTGCTTTTATTGGTTTCATTTGCCTTGCTACTCTTTCTACTTTGGTTATTTTGGTTGTCCTTCTATGCTACAATTTGTGTTATGCGTGAGATACTTATGTGATCATGTGTTTGATCATATTATGCTTACTGTGTGCTTGCATGATTATATCAATGAATCTTTGTGTATGATCAATCACTTGTATCCTTGGTGATGAGTGCATGTTATTTAACTCTTATCATTTTGAGCGCTCTACCAAGATGTATGTGACATGGAAGAGTGACCCATGATCCTAATCGATTGGGCATTTGCATTCAAAAGAAAATTTAAAATAATGCACAAATTTATTGGGAGCTCTTGCTTATCACATACTTCTCAAAGCGACGATGTAATTCATTCATATTATCATTTGTCGAAGCTTTGATCTATACGTTGTCATCAATTACAAAAAAGGGGGAGATTGAAAGTGCAACTAATCCCCGGGTGGTTTTGGTAATTCATAACAACATATAGCTCATTGAACTAATATACATTCAAATTTAATATTTCAGAAAGTTCAATGAATGGCATGGCATGGACTAGAGATGTGGACCCCTCAAAATGCTAAGGACACATGTTAGCAAAAGCTCAAGACTCTTCATTTATATTTTTATGATCCAAGATCATACTTAGTCCATATGAATGCCAATACTATTAAAAGGGGATGAGGTGTTGCTTAATGGTCTACTTGCTCAAAATGCTTAGTGATATTGCTCCAAAGCCCTCAACCACTTTCTCATTCCAAATATGTCCAAAACCCAATGTCAAACTCGGCCCCACCAAAATCTTCTATTCGGCGCCACCGAGTTCATTTAACATAGCCACTGCCAGAAACCCTAACACCTCAGTTACACTGATATGGATCTCGGTCACACCGAGATGGCCCTACAAACTCTTTGTTTCCCTTTTGTAACATTTCGGTCTCACCAAAATGAGCGATCGACCACACCGAGTTTGCTTGACCAACTCTCTGTTTGCTCTTTGCTGAAATCGGTCTCACCGAGTTCACGCAATCGGCACCACCGAGATGAGGTTTTGCCCTAGCCCTAGCACATCGGTCCCATCGAGTTGTTCTAGTTGGTCCCACCGAGATTCCTAACGTTCACATTTTGAACTAAATCGGTCTCACGGAGTTCTTCTATTCGGTCTGACCGAGTTGGGTCAAATGTGTGTAATGGTTGGATTTTGTGTGGAGGCTATATATACCACTCCACCCCCTTCCCCATATGTGACAGAGCCATCAGAACGTGCCTACACTTCCATCTTACATTTTCTAAGAGAGAACCACCTACTCATGTGTTGAGATCAAGATATTCCAATCCAACCACAAGAATCTTGATTTCTAGCCTTCCCCATGTTGTTCCCACTCAAATCATCTTTCCACCATATCCAAATCTTCGAGAGAGAGAGTTGAGTGTTGGGGAGATCACTACTAGGAAAATGCTTATACATAGAAGTTTAGCAGTAGCGTTTGTTTGGGCCCCCACGCTACTGCTAATTGCCAGTAGCATTGGGTACAAAGCGCTACTGGTATGGCTTAGCAGCAGCGTTGGTTAGCACGGGCTGCGCTGCTGTTACGTGGGCCACAGGGCCAAAATGGTAGCCCACTTAGCTGTAGCGTGGGCTAACCACCGGCGCTACAGTTAGTTGGCTTAGGAGTAGCGCCGGGCCTTGCGCAGCGCTACTATTATAACAAAAGAAAACCTCGCGGGCCGCCCCCGCACCCTCATCACTTTCATCGTTCCCTCCGCCTGACGCCTTCGTGGTTAGGGTTTCCCTCCAGCCACCATGGCCACCGCCACCGCCACCGCAGGTAATGCTCCTCCCCCCTCTCGCCGCCCTCTTTGTCGCAGCCTGCGAACTCTCGCCGACTGCTTTTGGCCGACCGCCCTCCCCTCACCGGCCGTTGTCGACACCCCCTCTCGTAGGAAAGTCATCGGCCTCCCCCTTGTCAGCGGCCCCGAAGTCACCACGCCATTCCCCTCCTCGTCAGCACCCCCCGAGGGCTGCTGGGTGCTGCATTCAGTTCTATGAGCATCGAGTGTGTTTAGTGCAGATCCGCGAGGGCTTACAAATTTTATATGGATAGGAAGCGGCGTAGTGAGGTGTAGTTTGTTACCTCTGAATATTTGGCACGACCTAGCTAGATGCATGGAAATAAATGCACCCTTTTATTGTTATTTTTTCTGTACATGGATTGCTAGTGTAACGGGTTTCCTTTGCTCCGACATGCTCTTGTGCCCCCTTGTAGCAAATTTAGCTAATTTATGTTTTTGATTAATAGCTATGTACACTGATTTGGGAGATATTGGCTCGGGTACACGCATTTAGTTTGCAAGCTCCAAATTAATCCCATATTTGTCACTTTTGTTTTTTGTAATAAGTTATTTTTGGCAAAATGCAGGTGCCAATTTAGTTGAAATGCTTTGGTAGGTGGTACCATGATCTGGTAGATATTGGTTTTGATACAAGTATTTGGTTTGCAAGTGCTAAGTTAATCCCAAATTTTCCACTTGTTTTTTAACCAGTTATCTTAGGCAATAGGGGCCAAATTAGATGAAATGTTTTGGTAGGTGGTACCCTGATTTGGTAGATATTTGTGAAAAGTTTTTTCGGCAATAGGTGCCACTAAAATGCTTTGGCAGGTGGTACGTTGTCATCTTATATGTTACTAGATCTTAGGATTATAATTGTCCATCAAATTGCTTCTCGCGGAACAATCTCATCTAGAGATCAGTGATATACACGGCAGTTCTTGTAAATATTCTGTTTTCCGATTAAGACCGATGCATTGTAGTGTTGACGGTTTTTGTGTAAATATAAAAGCTGGACGGAAGCATGTGCATGCTGTTAACTTTAGTTACTAAACCTGAATATTTTGTTTTCCGATTAAGATCGATGCATTGTAGTGTAGCAACTCTGAAGGGTGCTCTGTAGCTAGCTAGCTTTTGTAACGGTGAGTCTTGTTGGCTGATTTGGCATTTGCACATGAAGGAAATATGCCCTAGAGGCAATAATAAAGTTATTATTTATTTCCTTATTTCATGATAAATGTTTATTATTCATGCTAGAATTGTATTAACCAGAAACTTAGTACATGTGTGAATACATAGACAAAACATAAGTGTCCCTAGTATGCCTCTACTTGACTAGCTCGTTTATCAAAGATGGTTATGTTTCCTAACCATAGACATGTGTTGTCATTTGATGAACGGGGTAACACCATTAGGAGAATGATGTGATGGACAAGACTCATCCGTTAGCTTAGCATTATGATCGTTAAGTTTTATTGCTATTGCTTTCTTCATGACTTATACATGTTCCTCTGACTATGACATTATGCCACTCCCGGATACCGGAGGAACACCTTGTGTGCTATCAAGCGTCACAACGTAACTGGGTGATTATAAAGATGCTCTATAGGTGTCTCCGAAGGTGTTTGTTGGGTTGGCATAGATCGAGATTATGATTTGTCACTCCGTGTATTGGAGAGGTATCTCTGGGCCCTCTCGGTAATGCACATCACTATAAGCCTTGAAAGCAATGTGACTAATGAGTTATTTGAGGGATGATGCATTACGGAACGAGTAAAGAGACTTGCCGGTAACGAGATTGAACTAGGTATTGAGATACCGACGATCGAATCTTGGGCAAGTAACATACCGATGACAAAGGGAACAACGTATGTTGTTATGCGGTTTGACCGATAAAGATCTTCGTAGAATATGTGGGAACCAATATGAGCATCCAGGTTCCGCTATTGGTTATTGACCGGAGATGAGTCTCGATCATGTCTACATAGTTCTCGAACCCGTAGGGTCCGCACGCTTAACGTTCGGTGACGATCGGTTTATGAGTTTATGTGTTTTGATGTACCAAAGGTAGTTCGGAGTCCCGGATATGATCACGGACATGACGAGGAGTCTCGAAATGGTCGAGAGATAAAGATCGATATATTGGATGACTATATTTGGACATCGGAATGGTTCCGGGTGAGTTCGGGCATTTACCGGAGTACCGGGGGGGGGGGGTACCGGAACCCCCCGGGGAGTGTATGGGCCTTATTGGGCCTTAGTGGGAGAGAGGAGGAGGCCGCCAAGGTGGGCCCCCCCAAGCCCAATCCGAATTGGGTGGGGGATCGGCCCCCCTTTCCTTCTCCCTCTCTCCTCCTTCCTTCCTCTCCTACTCCAACTAGGGAAGGAGGGGAATCCTACTCCCGGTGGGAGTAGGACTCCCCCTAGGGCGCGCCATAGAGAGGTCCGGCCCTCTCCTCCTCCACTTCTTTATATACGGGGGAGGGGGGCACCCCATAGACACACAAGTTGATTGTTTAGCCGTGCGCGGTGCCCCCCTCCACCATATTCCACCTCGGTCATATCATCGTAGTGCTTAGGCGAAGCCCTGCGCCGGTAACTTCATCATCACCATCATCACACCGTCGTGCTGACGAAACTCTCCCTCGACCTCAGCTGGATCTAGAGTTCGTGGGACATCACCGAGCTGAACATGTGCGGATCGCGGAGGTGCCGTACCTTTGGTGCTAGGATCGGTCGGATCGTGAAGACGTACGACTACATCAACCGTGTTGTCATAACGCTTCCGTTTATGGTCTACGAGGGTACGTAGACAACACTCTCCCCTCTCGTTAAAATGCATCACCTAGATAGATCTTGCGTGTGCGTATTAAAAAATTTGGAATTACTGCGTTCCCCAACAATGGCATCCGTGCCAGGTCTATGCGTAGATGTTATATGCACGAGTAGAACACAAAGAGTTGTGGGCGATAATAGTCATACTGCTTACCAGCATGTCATACTTTGATTCGGCAGTATTGTTGGATGAAGCGGCTCAGACTGACATTACGTGTACGCTTACGCGAGACTGGTTCTACCGACGTGCTTCGCACACAGGTGGCTAATGGGTGTCTGTTTCTCCAACTTTAGTTGAATCGAGGGTGAATACGTGATACATCTCCAACGTATCTATAATTTATGAATATTCATGCTATTATATTATCAGTTTTGGATGTTTATGGTCTTTACTAAACACTTTTATATTATTTTTGAGACTAACCTATTAACAGGAGGCCCATCCCAAATTGTTGTTTTCTTGCCTATTTCAGTGTTTCAAAGAAAAGGAATATCAAACGGAGTCCAAGCGCAATGAAACCTTCAGGAGAGTTATTTTTGGAACAGAAGCAATCCAGGAGACTTAGAGTAGACGTCAGGGAAGCTTCGAGGAAGACACGAGGCAGGGAGGCGCACCCTACCCCCTGGCTGCGCCCCCACCCTCATGGGCCCCTCGTGGCTCCCCTGACCGACTTCTTTCGCCTATATATGTCCATATACCCTAAAAACATCGAGGAGTAGAATAGATCGGGAGTTCCGCCGCCGCAAGCCTCTGTAGCCACCAAAAACCAATCAGGACCCTATTCTGGCACCCTGCCGGAGGGGGATCCCTCAGCGGTGTCCATCTTCATCATCCCGGTGCTCACCATGACGAGGAGGGAGTAGTTCACCATCGGGGCTGAGGGTATGTACCGGTAGCTATGTGTTTGATCTCTCTCTCTCTCTCTCTCTCTCTCTCTCTCTCGTGTTCTTGATTTGGCGCGATCTTGATGTATCGCGAGCTTTGCTATTATAGTTGGATCTTATGATGTTTCTTCCCCTCTACTCTCTTGTAATGGATTGAGTTTTCCCTTTGAAGTTATCTTATCGGATTGAGTCTTTAAGGATTTGAGAACACTTGATGTATGTCTTGTGTGGGATGCCCGTGGTGACAACGGGGTATTCTATTGATTCACTTGATGTATGTTTTGGTGATCAATTTGCGCATTCCATGACCTTGGGAATCTATGCATAGGGGTTGGCACACGTTTTCGTCTTGACTCTCCTGTAGAAACTTTGGGGCACTCTTTGAAGTACTTTGTGTTGGATGAATAGATGAATCTGAGATTGTGTGATGGATATCATATAATCATACCCACGGATACTTGAGGTGACATTGGAGTATCTAGGTGACATTAGGGTTTTGGTTGATTTGTGTCTTAAGGTGTTATTCTAGTACAAACTCTAGGATAGATCAAACGGAAAGAATAGCTTCGTGTTATTTTACTACAGACTCTTGAATAGATCGATCAGAAAGAATAACTTTGAGGTGGTTTCGTACCCTACAATAATCTCTTCGTTTGTTCTCCACTATTAGTGACTTTGGAGTGACTCTTTGTTGCATGTTGAGGGATAGTTATTTGATCCAATTACGTTATTATTGTTGAGAGAACTTGCACTAGTGAAAGTATGAAACCTAGGCCTTGTTTCCTAGCATTGCAATACCATTTACGCTCACTTTTATCACTTGTTACCTTGCTGTTTTTATATTTTCAGATTACAAATACTCATATCTATCATCCATATTGCACTTGTATCACCATCTCTTCACCGAACTAGTGCACCTATACAATTTACCATTGTATTGGGTGTGTTGGGGACACAAGAGACTCTTTGTTATTTGGTTGCAGGGTTGTTTGAGAGAGACCATCTTCATCCTACGCCTCCCACGGATTGATAAACCTTAGGTCATCCACTTGAGGGAAATTTGCTACTGTCCTACAAACCTCTGCACTTGGAGGCCCAACAACGTCTACAAGAAGAAGGTTGCGTAGTAGACATCAAGCTCTTTTCTGGTGTCGTTGTTGGGGAGGTGAGTGCTTGAAGGTATATCTTTAGATCTTGCAATCGAATCTTTTAGTTTCTTGTTTTATCACTAGTTTATTTTATAAAAGAAAACTACAAAAAAATGGAATTGAGGGTGCCTTATATGCTTCATCTTTTTAGTATCTTTCATGAAAATGATGGAAAGGAAAATTGTGCTCAAGTACTAGAAGAAGAATTACATAGAATGCTTGGCATAAAATATGTGAATGATGAGCATGATTGCAATGTTGTTAGTATGAATTCTTTGAACACTCATGATGCTAATGATATGCAAAGCCACAAGCTTGGGGATGCTATGTTTGATGAAGATGATATGTTTATCCCCCCAAGTTTTTATGAGCAAATTTATTATGATGAAAGCATGCCTCCTATTTATGATGATTATTGTGATGACACGTATGCTATAAATAATAAAGATAACCATGAAACTTGTCATCATGATTTTAATTTTCAATTGGATTATGCTTCACATGATAATTACTTTGTTGAGTTTGCTCCCACTACTATTCATGAGAAGAAGTTTGCTTATGTGGAGAGTAGTAAAATTTATATGCTTGTGCATCATGAAAATAATGCTTTATGTGATGGTTATATTGTTGAATTCATTCATGATGCTACTGCAAATTATTATGAGGGAGGAATATATGCTTGTAGGAATTGCAATAATATCAAGTTTCCTCTCTATGTGTTGAAAATCTTGAAACTATGCTTGTTTTGCCTTCCAATGCTAGTTGATTATTGTTCCCATAAGTTGTTTGCTCACAAAATCCCTATGCATAGGAAGTGGGTTAGACTTAAATGTGCTAGTCATATGCTTGATGATGCTCCCGTTATGTTTCAATTCTTATCTTTTATGTGAGCATCATTGTCATCATCATCCCTAGCTAAAAAGGCAATAAAGAAAAGCGCTTGTTGGGAGACAACCCAATATTTACCTTTACTGTTTTTGTGTGTTCACATGATTATTCTACTGTAGTAATCATGTTCTATAGTTTTTGTTTCAATAAAGTGCCAAGTAAGACCTTTAGGATAACCTACGGTGATAGTTAATCTGATCTTGCTGAAAAACAGAAACTTTTGCACACACGAGATTAGTTTTAATAAATCACAGGAACGTGATTTTTAGTTCATTCTTTTTTAAGAAGATCAATAAACAAATTTCTTAGGACTTCTTAATTTGGTAGAATTGTTGGAGTTCCATAAGTATAAGTTTGATACAGATGACTACAGACTGTTCTGTTTTTGACAGATTCTGTTTTCTATGTGTTGTTTGCTTATTTTGATGAATCTGTGAGTAGTATCGGATGGTATGAACCATAGATAAGTTGGAATACAGTAGATATTACACCAATATGAATTTATAATTAGTTCAAAACAGTACCAAAAGTGGTGATTTATTTTCTTATACTAACGGAGCTCATAAGATTTTCTGTTGAGTTTTGTGTTGTGAAGTTTTCAAGTTTTGGGTAAAGTTTCGATGGACTATGGAATAAGGAGTGGCAAGAGCCTAAGATTGGTGATGCCCAAGTCACCCCAAGGTAATATTCAAGGACAACCAAGAGCCTAAGCTTGGGGATGCCCCGGATGGCATCCCCTCTTTCATCTTCATTCATCGGTAACTTTACTTGGAGCTATATTTTAATTCACCCCATGATATGCGTTTTGCTTGGAGCGTCATTTTCTTTTGTTAGCATTTGCTTTCTGTTATTTATAATAATTTTTTGCATCTTTCTTTTCAATAAAAATGTCAAGGTTAGCCTTTACCATGCTTATTTTGCAAGTATACATGTTGCTGTTTCAAAACAGAAAGTTTACCTCTGTTGCAAAAATTACCTAGAAAAGTCAGAAAATGATAAAATGTTGAAACTTTTTGCATATTAAGCTCTGATAAATTTTCTACAATATGGTAGAATTTCATAATGTTTGGAGTTAGGGAAGTATGATGAATCTTGTATTCTTTACAGACTGTACTGTTTTGGCAGATTGTTGTTATGTTTGCATTGTTTGCATATGTTTGCTCATTTAATGATTCTATTTGAGGATAGGAGTATTAAATATGCAGAGGCATTTAGTATGCAATGTTGAATAATAATTTTAGTGATTTTTTACAGTAGAAAATGATATGGTTTTTGCATTGGTTTATACTAACTTATCTCACGAGTTCTTATTGAGTTTTGTGTGGATGAAGTTTTTGAGATTTATGGAAACCGAGATAGAAAAGGAATTAAGGAGACACAAAAGCTCAAGCTTGGAGATGCCCAAGGAATCCCAAGATAATATTTCAAGATGTCTCAAGTATCTAAGCTTGGGGATGCCCCGGTAGGCATCCCACCTTTCTTCTTCAACAATTATCGGTTAGTATCGGTTGAACCTAAGTTTTTGCCTCTTCACATGATGTGTGCTATCCTTGAAATGTCATTTTATTTTTCTTTGCTTGCTGATTTAATAAAATACATTAGATCTGAAATTCTTAAATGAGAGAGAGTCTTCACATAGCTACATAATTATTTAACTACTCATTGATCTTCACTTATATCTTTTTGGAGTAGTTTGTCATTTACTCGTGTGCTTCACTTATATCCTATGAGTAAATGGTTGAATGATTTGAATATCATAAATATGAAATTATATATGTTTCATATGCCTTTCCCATAGGGAGTAATACCTTCACATATAAGAAGTAGAGGTGGTAAATTTATTGAAGGTTAGCAAACATTGTATTGGTCACTTGAACAATTCACGAAAGAATATTGAAGGAAGAGAGATTTCACATATAATTATATTATCTTGGACATCTTCTATGATTGTGAGCCCCATGAATTTTTTCAAACCTGAGAAAATTAGTTGAAGTTGGACAAGGAAGACAACATAACGAGTTATGCTTGGGTATATTTGTATAGAAGTTATATCCTTATGGATCCTCTAACATGTGGTGCTTGCTATTTAGAATCCTTTGCTAGCCAAAATATCTGTACTAAGCAGGAATACTGCTTGTGCAATCAAATTCCTTGAACCAAGTTTCTTCCATGAGTGTCCACCATATCTACCTATATGTGGTATTGACCTACTGTTCCAAGTAAATTTGCATGTGCCAAACTCTAAACCTTCAAATAATAATCTGTTTTGTATGCCCGAATCGCTCATGTAGTGACTAGGGGCTGTTAGTATCTTCCATGCTAGGTGGGTTATTCTCACGATGAGTGGACTCCTCTCATCATTCACAAGAAAATGGCTGGTAACTGGGATGCCCAGTCCTATGATCAAAAGATCAAAAAAAATCGCAAATAATTTAAACAAAACTCCCCCAGGAATGTTGATAGTTGGACGACACCCGTTGTTTCGGACAAGCCGTGGAGTGTGATTGTTGGTGGAGGGGGAGTAAAATCTTTACCTTTCTGTTTGGGAACCGCCTATAATGTATCTAGTATGGAAGATATTGGGAACTCTTGGTCATTATGTTGACAATGAAAGCATACCTCTCAAAAAAAATTTCATCTCCGTTTTAAAGCTTCGAGCTCTAGCACATCTGCAAATCCCTGCTTCCCTCTGCGAAGGGCCTATCTTTTATTTTTGTGCAAGAGTCAGTAGTATTCCTTCTCATTCCAACCTACCTTTTAGTTGGCAAGCATGCATCATGTGATAGAAGATCTAAGCATATATGGCCATTCAAATATATTTGATCATGAATTACTATTGTTGACAATTATCTGTATGATAAATAAGTTGGGAGGCGAAACATTAAGCCCCTAACTTTCTCTGTGTTCGATGGATGCTATTTGTTCTAAAAATATGCTTTGAGTGGTAGCAATCATGGAAGACTATATGATAGTTGAGTATGTGAGATTTGCTAAATCAAAGCTCTTACATAGACCCTTCCTGAAAATAAGATGAATTGCAATTGTTTGATGACTGAGAACATAGTTTGCACTACAAAAAAGACACATCCGTGACATTTTGGGCCAAACGGAATTTTTTTCTGTCATACATATGACACCTCTATGACGATAATTGTGACAAAACCCGGTATCATCATAGATGTGGTGGGCTCCTACTTCTATGACTAAAAAATCATGACAGAAAATGGGCTTTTCGTCCTGGGCGGGCCAGAGACGCAGCAGCATGACATTCTTTGGGCCATCCATGACGGAAAAAAACCGTGGTAGAAGCGAGGGGGAGGAAAATTTCGGGAGTTCCGGTTACGGTGGGAGGTCGGGGCGAAGCGATCGCGCGTTCTCTCGTACGTCTGCAGCGTGTGTCTGCGGCGTTGGCTCTAATGAACCCGAAGCGAGGCGTTGGGCTCTAATCGAACCCGGCGATTGCTGCGCAGCTATCGTTCTCGAACCCGGCGATCAATCGATGGTTGTTAATCGAACCCGATCGGCGCTTCGCCGCTCTTCTGCTAATCAAGCCGATCGATTGGATGAGCAGTGGCGTTGCGGGGGTTGGATGAGCGATGGCGGTGGCGTTGCCTCTGGATGAACAGGACCCGTGGTGTGGAGGCTGGATGAGCAGATGAGCGGTGGAGGGTGGCCGTGGAGGGTGGTTGAACAGGACCCGTGGTATGGAGGGCTGGATGAGCAGAGAGCGGTGGAGGGTGCCCGTGGAGGGTGGTTGAGCGAGGCGGTGGAGTAGCGTGCGGTGGAGGCTGGATGAGCAGGAGCCCGTGGAGGCTGGAGGAGGTCGACGGTGGAGATGAACAGTATCCGTGGAGTCCGTTTTGCGATGCGCCACACCACTCCCGATGAACAAGGCCCCGTTTGACCGTGGCGCTCCAACACAAGTCCGTTTAAATCCGTTTTGCGGTACACCACACCCATCCCGATCAACAGGGACCCCGTTTCGACCGTAGGAGGTCCGTTTAAATGCTTTTTTGCGATGCGCCACACCCTCCCGATCAACAGGACCCCGTTTGACCGTGGGAGGTCTGTTTCCTCCATTTTGCGGCGCGCCACCCTCCCAATCAACAGGACCCGTTCGAGCGTGGGAGGTCTGTTTCCTCCGTTGTCGCGATGCCAGGCCTTGTTTCCATCGCCTCTTCCGTCCAAGCCGGTTGGCTCCCACGCGTTCCGTTGCCTCCCGATGAAAACGACGCATTCCGTTGCCTCCCATGAACACGACTCACTCCGTTGCCTCCCTATGAACACGACAGCGACGCTGTTTCTCTGTTTCGACCCAGCCATGTACACGAGCCCTGGCCGTACGTATCCGCGAGTAGGCGTTCGAGACCCCGCTCGTATGTACACATATGTGGCCGTATTTTCTTTCTTGCACCCTGGCCGCTGTACGTACGTGTACATGCTACGTGCGCGCCTCTACTATGACACGTGCGCGCCTCTACAACGACCAGTATGTACGTACACGTTCGCGGCCAGAATGACAACGCTACGTACGCTTCGACCAGGTGGGTCCCGACTGTCAGGCACTTCCTTGCGTGCGAAGATGTAGCTGATGGGTCTCAGCAGTCAGGGGGGGCGAATCGTTTTTTTTTACGCACTTCCTTGCGTGCGAATATGTAGCTGGTGGGTCCCAGCAGTCAGGGGGGCGAATCGTTTTTTTTGCCCAGACACACTTCCTTGCATGCGAAGGTGTAGCTGGTGGGTCCCAGCAGTCAGGGGGGAAACATTTTTTTCGCGAAATACGGTGGCCCGTCTGGTAGGCCCCGCTGCCAGGTGGAGGAATAATTATTTTGCGCGTAATAAGCAGGCACTTCCTTGTTGCGGCCAAGGACCCAGCTGTCAGCGTCTCCACGCACAGTACTCTTCCGATGGAAGTCGGTCGTTGACCACATTGACCACGCTGCGCCGAGAGCACCACTGCGGCAGACGACGGTGAGGCCTAGGAAGGGGACGACACGGAGGCAGGGAAGACTCGGCAGTTGTTTCCCACGCGGAGGAGAGTATGACTGTCGAGGTTTCTTGGTTCGTCTGCCGTCGCGGAGAATAACAGCGGTGTGGGTGAGTAGAGGATGGCTAGGCCAGCGATGGGAGTACGGGGGCGGTGAGGCTCACAAGGCAGAACAACCGGCCTGGGAGGAGGGAGCGAGCAGTCCCTTGGCGCTTGTTTGAGCGGCCGGAGCAGGAAGAGCGAGAGATTGAAGAAGACGTCGGCCGTTGGATGGACATCCAACGATCCTTTGCTGTCGTCAACCTTTTTAGGAAAGCCTCAAATCTGTGGAAAACAACATACAGCCCATCTGCCATTATTTCTAATAATTTACAGCCCATTTGCTAATTCTTAAAGTTTTTTGGAGACCATATTCTTTTTGTTAGCATTACAACCCATATTGTGTCCACGGTTAAAAAATTATACGAAATTTTGCATATTTCGGTGCGGTCCGAACTGTTTTTAATCCCGAAATTTCGACTCACATTCAAACTGATTTTAAAAATAAATGTATATCAATATAAAATCCAACAAATTCTCCCCGCATAAAAATTAATGTGATTTAAAATCTTGAAATGAAAAAAAAGATATTTGAAACTAATTGCCAGTTTGATGTGTTTTAAAAATGTACAGCCAATTTCTCATTACTGATGGGCCATTTTCTCGGCCAGCCCAATGAAAGCTCTCCTCGTCTTGAAAGATTTGCAGCCCAACAGGCCTGACAAAGCGACTTACTTGGCAAGTCACAGAAAAACTGGGCTGTGGCCATGGACCCAGCTGTCTGCCTCTACACGTACAATACTCTTCCGATGGAAGTCGTTCCTTGACCATGTTGACCACGCCGTGCGGAGAGCACCAGGGCGGTGGATGACGGCAAGGCCTAGGAAGGGGACGACACGGAGCCGGGGAAGACGCGGCAGTGGAAGCCCGCGTGGAGAGGAGTACGAGGGTTCACTGGTTCGGCTGCGGTGTGAGGCTACCGTCGCCGCAGGGCCTGGCCAGCGGTGGGAATAGTAGGGGGGCCGTGAGGCCTCTGCGGCAGCAGAGCCGGCCACGGGAGGCAGGAGCATGCGGCACGACCGGCGCTGCTTTGGGCGGCTGGAGCAAGAAGACCAGAGGTTGAAGAAGCACTACGGCCGTTGGATGGACATCGTCGGTCCTTTGGAGCTAGAATCGTTCATATTGACTAAGTTGACAAAGCCCTTCGTCCCCGTCAACTTAGTAGGCCCACAAGTCATCCTCCCACCAAGGTGGGTCCCAGCTAGCCGGGGGAGTATTCATTTTTTTGTGCGTAATAAGGAGGCACTTCCGGTGGGTCCGAGCTGACAGCGGGGGGAATGTTTTTTTGCGAAATACGGTGGCCCGTCCGGTGGGTCCTAGCAGTCAGGGGGAAACGATTTTTTCACAAAATATTGGTGGCCCGTCCGGTGGGTCTCCGCTGTCAGGTGGAGGAATAATTATTTTCCACGTAATAAGGAGGCACTTCCTTGCGGCTGCCGTGGACCCAGCTGTCAGCCTCTCCACGTACAGTCCACTTCCGATGGAAGTCGGTTGTTGACCACATTGACCACGCCGCGCCGAGAGCACCACGGCGGTGGACGACGGCGAGGCCTAGGAAGGGGAAGACGCGGAGCCAGGGAAGACGCGACAGTGGATGCCCACGCGGAGAGGAGTACGAGCGTTCACTGGTTCGGCTACGGTGTGAGGCTGCCGCCGCCGTAGAATAACAGGGGGGTGTGGGTGAGTGGAGGGATGGCCTGGCCAGTGCTGGGAGTAGTATGGGGGCGGTGAGGCTTCTGCGGTAGCACAGCCGGCCACGGGAGGAAGGAGTAGGCGGCACGACCAATGCTGCTTTGGGCGGCTGGAGCAAGAAGACGAGAGGTTGAAGAAGCACTATGGCAGTTGGATGGACATCATACGGTCACTGAAGTATTGACTAAGTTGACAAAGCCCTCCGGCCCCGTCAACTTAGTAGGCCCACAAGTCAGCCCAACAATATGGTGGATCCCAGCTAGCAGGGGGGTATTCATTTTTTTGGGCGTAATAAGGAGGCACTTCCTTGCGTGCGAAGATATAGCTGGTGGGTCCGACCTGTCAGCGGGGGGAACATTTTTTCACGAAATACAGAGGCCCTTCCTGTGGGTCCTAGCTGTCAGGTGGAGGAATCATTATTTTGCGCCTAATAAGGAGGCATTTCCTTGCGTGCCGCCGTAGACCCAGCTGTCAGCCTCTCCACGTACAGTCCACTTCCGATGGATGTCAGTCGTTGACCACGTTGACCAGGACGCGCCGAGAGCACCAGGGCGGTGGACGACGGCGAGGCCTAGGAAGGGAACGACACGGAGCCAGGGAATAGTCGGCAGTTGTTTCCCACAAGGAGGAGTACGAGGGTTTACTGGTTCGTCTGCCGTCGCCGGAGAATAACAACATGTGTGGGTGAGTAGAGGGATGGCTAGGCCAGCGATGGGAGTACGGTGGGGCCGTGAGGCTCTTGGCAACATAGCCGGCCATGGGAGGAGGGAGCAGGCAGTCCCGCCGGCGCTTGTTTGAGCGGCTGGAGCATGAAGAGCAGAGATTGAAGAAGCACGACAACCGTTGGATGGACATTCAACAGTCACTGCTCTCGTGTGTTCACTAAGTTGACAGGGTGTTGCGTGTGCGTCAACTTTTTTTATGAAAGCATACGTGTCAACTTGTAGTAGGCGCACAAGTCAGCCTCAAATCTGTGGAAAACAACATACAGCCCATCTTCCATTATTTCTAATAATGTACAACCCATTTGCTAACTCTTAAGAATTTTTTTGGAGCCCATCTTCTTTTTGTTAGCATTACACCCCATATTGTGGCCACGGTTAAAAAGTATCTGAAATTTTGCAAATTTCAAAAGGGTCAACTATTTTAATCCAGAAATATCGATTCACATTCAAACTATTTTGAAAAATAATTTATATAAATATAAAATCCAAATAATTGTCCACGCAGAAAATCAATGGAATTTAAGATCTTGTAATGAAAAAAATTGAAACTAATTCCGGTTTGATGTGTTTTAAAATGTACACCCCATTTCGGGAAAACCGAATGAAACTCTCCTCGTCTTGAAAGATTTGCAGCCAGCAGAGGTCGACAAAGCAAGTAAGCCTTGTTTGGGTATTTCTTTAAAAAATAGAACTGGGCTAGCCATTTTCAGCAAGAAAAAAAACACAACTGGGCTCATGATGTGGTAAACATAAATAAAACCACAGCTAGACGGGCCACAACCCCCTTTAGCCCGTTGTTACCTGATCGATCGCTAAAACTAGTATAAATAACAACTGCTTGTTCCTAAAAAAACTGCGCGACTTCTTTGAGTCCACAGTGTCAGCCGCTCGTAGTGTAATTCTCTCGTTTATTGACTATGTTGACAATGG
This sequence comes from Aegilops longissima, assembly GCA_021605205.1. Taxonomy (NCBI): domain Eukaryota; kingdom Viridiplantae; phylum Streptophyta; class Magnoliopsida; order Poales; family Poaceae; genus Aegilops; species Aegilops longissima. Next base: position 663,512,890 of record CM038678.1, read on the forward strand.
CTTGAGCCCCAGATGTCCAACCATTAGGAGGAACCATATTTTTGGGCTTGTACTATAGAGGCACTTGCTTGCGTACTGGTGGGTACCTACTGTCATCCTCTCCACGTACAATCATCTCCTTGTTCCTCTCGGTTGTTGACGACATTGACAACGCAAGAGGGCGCCGCACCGCGCACGGCGAGCGAACCAAGGCCGCAAGGCGGAGGACGACGGTGAGGCCTTGGACGGAACGAACAGGAGCCGTTGAACATGCGCCGGTCTAGTTGCAGGCGGAGGGGATTACGAGGGTTGACTGGTTCGGGCACGGGTGCGTGTTGGGGCTGACGTCACCGGAGAATAACAGGACGTGTGGGTGAATAGCGGGAGGGACTGGCCAATGTTGGAGAGTACGTACGGTAGGGCGGCGGAGGCGTAGCCAGCCATGGGAGGCGGGAGCTGGCGGAGCCGACGGGGTGGCTTGGTTTGGGCGGCTGGAGGAAGAAGAAGACAAGAGACAGAAGATACACGACAGATGTTGGATGTCAATCCAATGGTTGGTAGGCAGAATCGTTTGTTGACTGGCCACCTTGGATAGGCTATTTCCTCGTGGGTCCCAACTGTCAGAATCCAAATCTATCACAGTCATGCAGCCTTTCCTATGAAAATTTACAGCCCATTTGATGTGCTAGTTCGAAATAAGTTTGTGGGTGCTGGTGGGGGCTAATCACTTGGCTTCTGTAATGCACAGTGAGCTCAAGCAGCCGGCAAGAGTGATGTTATTTCCCTTGGTTGGAATTTGTTACAACATTTCACTATAAATTAAACGAATGGCTAGCCATTTGCCTTGTTTCAAAGAAAATAAGACAGTCACAGCCGAGTTGAAAAGGGCAGGAACATCTAACTCCAACTTACAAACTCTACAAAAGCACGAGGGTTAATTGTTCATCAGGTTTACAAAAAAACCCAGATTGGAAAGGGAAACAACATCTAACTCCAGCACTGTTTTCAGCAGTCACGGTCAAATGGATCGGTCAGGTCCATAGAATGAACATCCTGGGTCGTAAAATTTACTGGATTATGACCACAATATGTTGTAAATAGAAGCCCGGCACATTCAGAAGCTCTTTTGCCCACCTGAAACTCCTTTTTTTGCTCTTCGACATACCCATCCGTCAAAACCATCCTGCTGATAAACTTAAGCCTGATGGACAATAGTAACCTCACATTCAGCAGGAAGAATTTTACAAATCTTGTGTTTGCACGGTTGGCTACATATCGTTCTAGCGTTATTGTCTTCAATCGAATCTCATGAGAAGTGAGAAAATCCCGATGCTTATGAGTCCACCGAATGGTTACAACTTTCTTACCCCGTCCTGTTGCCTAAATATACATGAAGATTAAAAATAGTTATGGTCTAAAAGAAGAGTGTCGAGAGAGCAACAACTGAACGGTTAATTCTAGTACACTATATGCGGGCTTCCAATGTGCGTGAAATTATCTGAAGGAAATATGCCCTAGAGGCAATAATAAAGTTATTATTTATTTCCTCATATCATGATAAATGTTTATTATTCATGCTAGAATTGTATTAACCAGAAACATGATACATGTGTGAATACATAGACAAACATATAGTCACTAGTATGCCTCTACTTGACTAGCTCATTAATCAAAGATGGTTATGTTTCCTAACCATAGACATGAGTTGTTATTTGATTAATGGGATCACATCATTAGGAGAATGATGTGATTGACATGACCCATTCTGTTAGCCTAGCACTTGATCGTTTAGTATATTGCTATTGCTTTCTTAATGACATATACATGTTCCTGTAACTATGAGATTATGCAACTCCCGTTTATCGGGGGAACTCTTTGGGTGCTACCAAACGTCACAATGTAACTGGGTGATTATAAAGGAGTACTACAGGTGTCTCAAAAGGTACATGTTGGGTTGGCGTATTTCGAGATTAGGTTTTGTCACTCCGATTGTCGGAGAGGTATCTCTGGGCCCTCTCGGTAATACACATCACATAAGCCTTGCAAGCATTGCAACTAATAAGTTAGTTGTGAGATGATGTATTACAGAATGAGTAAAGAGACTTGCCGGTAACTAGATTGAACTAGGTATTGGATACCGACGATCGAATCTCGGACAAGTAACATACCGATGACAAAGGGAACAACGTATATCGTTATGCGGTTTGACCGATAAAGATCTTCGTAGAATATGTAGGAACCAATATGGGCATCCAGGTTCCGCTATTTTTTATTGACCGAGAATAGTTCTAGGTCATGTCTACATAATTCTCGAACCCGTAGGGTCCGCACGCTTAACGTTACGATGACAGTTTTATTATGAGTTTATAAGTTTTGATGTACCGAAGTTTGTTCGGAGTCCCGGATGTGATCACGGACATGACGAGGAGTCTCGAAATGGTCAAGACATAAAGATTGATATATTGGAAGCCTATATTTGGATATCGAAATGGTTCCGGGAGAAATCAGGATTTTACCGGAACACCGGGGGGTTACCGGAACCCTCCCGGGGGATAATGGGCCTTAGTGGGCCATGAGGGAGAAGAGGAGGGCGGCCGGGGCAGGCGCGCCCCCTCCCCTAGTCCGAATAGGACAAGGAAGGGGCCCCTTCCTCTTTCCCTCCCCTTTCCTTCTCCAACAAGGCAGAGGGGGAGTCCTACTCCCGGTGGGAGTAGGACTCCTCAGCGCACCCCTTGGGGCCGGCCGCACCTCCCCTCCCTCCTTTATATACGGGGCAGGGGCACCCCATTACACACAAGTTGATCTTCGTGATCGTTCCTTAGCCGTGTGGTGCCCCCTCCACCATATTCCACCTCGGTCATATCGTCGCGGAGTTTAGGCGAAGCCTGCGCCGATAGAGAATCATCATCATCCTGCGCCATCGTCTTGTGGAACTCATCCCCGACACTTTGCTGGATCGGAGTCCGGGGTTCGTCATCGAGCTGAACGTGTGCTGAACTCGGAGGTGCCGTACGTTCGATACTTGGATCGGTCGGATCGTGAAAACGTACGACTACATCAACTGCGTTGTCATAACGCTTCCACTTACGGTCTACGAGGGTACGTGGACAACACTCTCGCCTCTTGTTGCTATGCCATCACCATGATCTTGCGTGTGCGTAGGAAATTTTTTGAAATTACTACGTTCCCCAACAGTGGCATCCGAGCCTGGTTTTATGCGTTGGTGTTATATGCACGAGTAGAACACAAGTGAGTTGTGGGCGATACAAGTCATACTGCTTACCAGCATGTCATACTGTGGTTCTGCGGTATTGTGAGATGAAGCGGCCCGGACCGACATTACGCGTACGCTTACGCGAGACTGTTTTCACCGCTGCGAGCACTCGTTGCTTAAAGGTGACTGGCGGGTGTTTGTCTCTCTCACTTTAGTTGAACCGAGTGTGGCTACGCCCGGTCCTTGCGAAGGTTAAAACAGCACCAACTTGGCAAACTATCGTTGTGGTTTTGATGCGTAGGCAAGAACGGTTCTTGCTCAGCCCGTAGCAGCCACGTAAAATTTGCAACAACAAAGTAGAGGACGTCTAACTTGTTTTTGCAGGGCATGTTGTCATGTGATATGGTCAAGACGTGATGCTATATTTTATTGTATGAGATGATCATGTTTTGTAACCGAGTTATCGGCAATCGGCAGGAGCCATATGGTTGTCGCTTTATTGTGTGAAATGCAAACGCCATGTAATTGCTTTACTTTATCACTAAGCGGTAGCGATAGTCGTAGAAGCAATAGTTGGCGAAACGACAATGATGCTACGATGGAGATCAAGGTGTCGCCCCGGTGACGATGGTGATCACGACGATGCTTCGGAGATGGAGATCACAAGCACAAGATGATGATGGCCATATCATATCACTTATATTGATTGCATGTGATGTTTATCCTTTATGCATCTTATCTTTCTTTGATTGACGGTAGCATTATAAGATGATCTCTCACTAAATATCAAGAAGTGTTCTCCCTGAGTATGCACCGTTGCGAAAGTTCTTCGTGTTGAGACACCATGTGATGATCGGGTGTGATAGGCTCTACGTTCAAATACAACGGGTGCAAAACAGTTGCACACGCGAAATACTTAGGTTAAACTTGGCGAGCCTAGCATATACAGATATGGCCTTGGAACACGGAGACCGAAAGGTCGAACGTGAATCATATAGTAGATATGATTAACATAGTGATGTTCACCATTGAAACTACTCCATCTCACGTGATGATCGGACATGGTTTAGTTGATTTGGATCACGTAATCACTTAAATGACTAGAGAGATGTCTATCTAAGTGGGAGTTCTTAAGTAATATGATTAATTGAACTTAAATTTATCATGAACTTAGTACCTGATAGTGTTTTGCTTGTCTATGTGTACTGTAGATAGATGGCTCGTCTTTGTTGTTCCGTTGAATTTTAATGCGTTCCTTGAGAAAGCAAAGTTGAAAGATGATGGTAGCAATTACGGATCGGGTCCGTAACTTTGAGATTATCCTCATTGCCGCACGGAAGAATTACGTCCCGAAGCACCGCTGGGTGCCAGATCCTGCTGCTGATGCAACCGACGACGTTAAGAACGTCTGGCGAGCAAAGCTAATGACTACTCGATAGTTCAGTGTGCCATGCTTTACGGCTTAGAACCGGGCCTTCAACGACGTTTTGAGCGTCATGGAGCATATGAGATGTTCCAGGAGTTGAAGTTAATATTTCAAGCAAATGCCGGATTGAGAGATATGAAGTCTCCAATAAGTTCTATAGCTGCAAGATGGAGGAGAATAGTTACATCGGTGAACACATACTCAAAATGTCCGGTTATAATAATCACTTGATTCAACTGGGAGTTAATCTTCCGATGATAGTGTCATTGATGAATTCTTCAATCACGCCACCAAGCTACAAGAGCTTCGTGATGAACTATAATATGCAAGGGATGGACAAGTCTATTCCCGAGCTCTTCGCAATGCTAAAAGCCGCGGAGGTAGAAATCAAAAAGGAGCATCAAGTGTTGATGGTTAACAAGACCACCAGTTTCAAGAAAAAGGGCAAAGGGAAGAAGAAGGGGAACTTCAAGAAGAACAGCAAACAAGTTGCTGCTCAAGAGAAGAAACCCAAGTCTGGACCTAAGCACGAGATCGAGTGCTTCTCTTGCAAGCGATCGACATTTGAAGCGGAACTGCCCCAAGTATTTGGCGGATAAGAAGGATGGAAAAGTGAACAAAGGTATATGTCATATACATGTTATTGATGTGTACCTTACTAATACTCGCAGTAGTACACGGTATTTGATACTGGTTCTGTGCTAATATTTGCAACTCAAACAGGAACTACGGATTAGCGAAGATTGGCTAAGGACGAGGTGACGATCTTGCGCGTGGGAAATGGTTCCAAAGTCGATGTGATCGCGATCGCACGCTACCTCTACATCTACCATCGGGATTAGTTTTAGACCTAAATAATTGTTATTTGGTGCCAGCGTTAAGCATGAACATTATATCTGGATCTTGTTTGATGCGAGACGGTTATTCATTTAAGTCGAGAATAATGGTTGTTCTATTTATATGAATAATATCTTTTATGGTCATGCACCCTTGAAGAGTGGACTATTTTATTAAATCTCGATAGTAGTAATACACATATTCATAATGTTGAAACCAAAAGATCAGAGTTGATAATGATAGTGCAACTTATTTGTGGCACTGCCGTTTGGGTCATATCGATGTAAAACGCATGAAGAAACTCCATCTTGATGGGCTTTTGGAATCACTTGATTATGAATCACTTGGTACTTATGAACCGTGCCTCATGGGCAAGATGACTAAAACGCCGTTCTCCGAACTATGGAGCGAGCAACTGATTTGTTGGAAATCATACATACTGATGTTTGTGGTCCAATGAATGTTGAAGCACGCGGAGGGTATCGTTATTTTCTCACCTTCACAGATGATTTGAGCAGATATGGGTATATCTACTTAATGAAACACAAATCTGAAACATTTGAAAAGTTCAAAGAATTTCAGAGTGAAGTGGAAAATCATCGTAACAAGAAAATAAAATTTCTACGATCTGATCGTGGAGGAGAATATTTGAGTTCTGAGTTTGGTTTACATTTGAAACAATGCGGAATAGTTTCACAACTCACGCCACCCGAACACCACAACGAAATGGTGTGTCCGAGCGTCAGAATCGTGCTTTACTAGATATGGTGCGATCTATGATGTCTCTTACTGATTTACCCCTATCGTTTGGGGTTATGCTTTAGAGACGGCCGCATTCACGTTAAATAGGGCACCATCAAAATCCGTTGAAACGACGCCTTATGAACTATGGTTTGGCAAGAAACCAAAGTTGTCGTATCTTAAAGTTTGGGGCTGTGATGCTTATGTGAAGAAACTTCAACCAGATAAGCTCGAACCTAAATCGGAGAAATGTGTCTTCATAGGATACCCAAAAGAGACTATTGGGTACACCTTCTATCACAGATCTGAAGGCAAGATTTCCGTTGCTAAATTCGGATCCCTTCTAGAAAAAGAGTTTCTCTCGAAAGAAGTGAGTGGGAGAAAAGTAGAACTTGATGAGATAACAGTATCTACTCCCTTATTGGAAAGTAGTTCATCACAAGAACCAGTTCCTGTGACAACTGCACCAATTAGTGAGGAAGCTAAAGATATTGATCATGAAACTTCAGAACAAGTTTCTACTGAACTACGTAGGTCAACCAGACTAAGATCCGCACCAGAGTGGTGCGGTAATCCTATTCTGGAAGTCATGTTACTTGACCATGGCGAACCTACAAACTATGAAGAAGCGATGGTGAGCCCAGATTCCGCAAAATGGCTGGAATCCATGAAATCTGAGATGGGATCCGTGTATGAGAACAAAGTATGGACTTTGGTTGACTTGCCCGATGATCGGCAAGCCATTGAGAATAAATGGATCTTTAAGAAGAAGACTGACGCTGATGGTAATGTAACTGTCTATAAAGCTCGACTTGTTGCGAAAGGTTTTCAACAAGTTCAAGGGGTTGACTACGATGAGACTTTCTCACCTGTAGCGGTGCTTAAGTCTGTCCGAATCATGTTAGCAATTGCTGCATTTTATGATTATGAAATTTGGCAAATGGATGTCAAAACTGCATTCTTTAATGGATTTCTAGAAGAAGAGTTGTATATGATGCAACCAGAAGGTTTTGTTGATCCAAAAGGAGCTAACAAAGTGTGCAAGCTCCAGCGATCAATTTATGGTCCAGTGCAGGCCTCTCGGAGTTGGAATAAGCGCTTTGATAGTGTGATCAAAGCATATGGTTTTATCTGAGACTTTTGGAGAAGCTTTGTATTTACAAGAAAGTGAGTGGGAGCTCTGTAGCATTTCGATATTATATGTGGACGACATATTATTGATTGGAAATGATATAGAATTTCTGGATAGCATAAAAGGATACTTGAATAAAAGTTTTCAATGAAAGACCTCGGTGAAGCTGCTTACATATTGGGCATCAAGATCTATAGAGATAGATCAAGGCGCTTGATTGGACTTTCACAAAGCACATACCTTGATAAAGTTTTGAAAAAGTTCAAAATGGATCAGGCAAAGAAAGGATTCTTACCTGTATTACAAGGTGTGAAATTGAGTCGACTCAATGCCCGACCACAATGAGAAGATAGAGAGAAAATGAAAGATGTTCCTATGCTTCAGCCATAGGCTCTATCATGTATGCTATGCTGTGTACTAGACCGACGTATGCTTAGCAATAAGCTTGGCAGGAAGGTACCAAAGTAATCCAGGAATGGATCATCGGACAGCGGTCAAGAACATCTGAAATACGAAAAGGACTAAGGATATGTTTCTTGTATATGGAGGTGACAAAGAGCTAGTCGTAAATGGTTACGTCGATGCAAGCTTTGACACTGATCCGGATGATTCTAAATCGCAAACCGGATACGTGTTTTTATTAAACGGTGGAGCTGTTAGTTGGTGCAGTTCTAAAGAAAGCGTCGTGGCGGGATCTACATGTGAAGCGGAGTACATAGCTGCTTCGGAAGCAGCAAATGAAGGAGTCTGGATGAAAGAGTTCATTTCCGATCTAGGTGTCATACCTAGTGCATCGGGACCAATGAAGATCTTCTGTGACAATACTGGTGCAATTGCCCTGGCAAAGGAATCCAGATTTCACAAGAGGACCAAGCATATAAAGAGACGCTTCAATTCCATCCGGGACCAAGTCCAGGTGGGAGACATAGAAATTTGCAAGATACATACGGATCTGAATATTGCAGACCCGTTTACAAAGCCTCTTCCACGAGCAAAACATGATCAGCACCAAGACTCCTTGGGTGTTAGAATCATTACTGTGTAATCTAGATTATTGACTCTAGTGCAAGTGGGAGACTGAAGGAAATATGCCCTAGAGGCAATAATAAAGTTATTATTTATTTCCTCATATCATGATAAATGTTTTTTATTCATGCTAGAATTGTATTAACCAGAAACATGGTACATGTGTGAATACATAGACAAACATATAGTCACTAGTATGCCTCAACTTGACTAGCTCATTAATCAAAGATGGTTATGTTTCCTAACCATAGACATGAGTTGTTATTTGATTAATGGGATCACATCATTAGGAGAATGATGTGATTGACATGACCCATTCCGTTAGCCTAGCACTTGATCGTTTAGTATATTGCTATTGCTTTCTTCATGACCTATACATGTTCCTGTAACTATGAGATTATGCAACTCCCGTTTACCGGAGGAACACTTTGGGTGCTACCAAACGTCACAATGTAACTGGGTGATTATAAAGGAGTACTACAGGTGTCTCCAAAGGTACATGTTGGGTTGGCGTATTTCGAGATTAGGTTTTGTCACTCCGATTGTCGGAGAGGTATCTCTGGGCCCTCTCGGTAATACACATCACATAAGCCTTGCAAGCATTGCAACTAATAAGTTAGTTGTGAGATGATGTATTACGGAACGAGTAAAGAGACTTGCCGGTAATGAGATTGAACTAGGTATTGGATACCGACGATCGAATCTCGGACAAGTAACATACCGATGACAAAGGGAACAACGTATACCATTATGCGGTTTGACCGATAAAGATCTTCGTAGAATATGTAGGAACCAATATGGGCATCCAGGTTCTGCTATTGGTTATTGACCGAGAATAGTTCTAGGTCATGTCTACATAGTTCTCGAACTCGTAGGGTCTGCACGCTTAACGTTACGATGACAGTTTTATTATGAGTTTATAAGTTTTGATGTACCGAAGTTTGTTCGAGTCCCGGATGTGATCACGGACATGACGAGGAGTCTCGAAATGGTCGAGACATAAAGATTGATATATTGGAAGCCTATATTTGGATATCGGAATGGTTCCGGTAAAATCGGGATTTTACGGAACACCGGGTTACGGAACCCTCCGGGGATAATGGGCCTTAGTGGGCCATGAGGGAGAAGAGGAGGGCGGCCGGGGCAGGCACAGCCCCTCCCCCTAGTCCGAATAGGACAAGGAAGGGGGGGGGGCGGTGCCCCCCTTTCCTCTTTCCCCTCCCCCCTTTCCTTCTCCAACAAGGCAAGAGGGGGGAGTCCTACTTCCGGTGGGAGTAGGACTCCTCCAGGCACGCCCCTTGGGGGCCGGCTGCACCTCCCCCTCCCTCCTTTATATACGGGGGCAGGGGGGCACCCCATTACACACAAGTTGATCTTCGTGATCGTTCCTTAGCCATGTGCGGTGCCCCCCTCCACCATATTCCACCTCGGTCATATCGTCGCGGAGTTTAGGCGAAGCCCTGCGCCGTTAGAGCATCATCATCGTCACCACGCCGTCGTGCTGAACTCGGAGGTGCCGTACGTTCGGTACTTGCATCGGTCGAATCATGAAGACGTACGACTACATCAACCTCGTTGTGATAACGCTTCCGCTTACGGTCTACGAGGGTACGTGGACAACACTCTCCCCTCTCGTTGCTATTCCATCACCATGATCTTGCGTGTGCGGAGGAAATTTTTTGAAATTACTACGTTCCCCAACATTATCACCTTTATATACGACTTCTCCAGACATGGAAAGCATTGCAGCAAGCCAATAATCTTGTTCAGATCAAAACTATTCATTTGGATATATAAGATCTTGACAGAATCCAACACCATTGATAGGCCATCCATGGAGAAACTCTTCATTGAGCATAGAACATAATGTTAGTACAAAATGTGTACTCCAAGATGATATATAAATTATGCGCAGAAATTTAAAATGCAACTTATGGTTACAAGTGTAGATGATAATATAAAGTACCTGAAGAACTGTGGAGCCAAACACCATATTGAAATGAGCACAGAGATCAAGTATTACACCAAAGGTCTCCAGTTTAGGCGCTGAGAGGACTGTTATTTGCAACGGTGAATAACTAGAATCAAGGATCAACCTTTCAAGTGAAGGGGCATCTTGGATGATGATCTGCCTTCCGTCAAAAGAAATTCCAATTCTTATAAGGTTAGGCGACTTTATTTGGAGACAACCGATTCTAACTGTGAAAACAAGCACCAAGCACTCCAGCGCAGGGCAACTGGAGTGGATGATGTTGTGTAATGAGGCCTCCGATATATGAACCCACACAAGTGAAAGTTTCTTGAGATATGGGAGTCGAAGGTTTAGTACCAGATTGTCTGGTAGGTAGCACAGTGCAAAGGTAGCGGTGTGGAGAGAGGAGGAAAACCGCGAGATGGACATCGGCGCTGAGGGCACAAGTTCATGGCGTTCGGTATGTGGTATGTGATTTCCAGGGGAATAGTAGAACTCAAGCAGCTGTAGTTACGTGAATTGAGGGATTTCAGCCAAAGGCCCACCATGTAGGGCATGGTATGCTTGCTCAGGTAGCATGAAGGGATGCAGAGGCTTTGAACGGAGCCCTGGTGGGAGGAGATGATGGCTCTGGGGATTTCAAAATCATTGAAGACAGATAGCTGATGACAGTCGAGATTAAGGGGCACGGCGCGCCATAGATGGCGCCACCGAATTGAGAGGACTTGGGTGCGGCAGCAATCCTTGGTGGGGAGAAGCGAGATGATCTCCCCAAGGACGGCGTCCGGGAGATCGCTGATGCGGTCCACCCGAGATTCTACGGATTCCTGGGATCCGGTGGGGGCGGGGTCGCCGCTTCTCCCAGCTGCCGGGTGCGGGATCTACAATAGGCGTCGCCAAGGCGAGCCTCATCTTCTTGGCGCTGGGGTCAGCCGACTCCATTTTCCTCAAGGCGTCGCGTCAGCCACGGATTTGAGCAGAGTAACGAATGACGAGCCTAGTTGTAGTGCGAGCGAAGAAGAAGGGGAGTTGGGGGTTTTCTGTAGGAATGAGGAAGAAGAGGAGCTGGGGTTTTCTGTAGGAGTGAGGTGAGGAATTTGGGGGTACTAGTGGAGCGAGCTGACGTGAGGTGGGTGGGAGCGAGGAGGAAGAAGAGCACCCAGGTTTTTTTGGGGGGGGGGGCGGTGTGCTGGGTGTGGGTGTGGGTAGCGCCTCTCATTCAGTGAATATATGGGCTTTTGAATTGCTTTTACTATTTTCTAGTGTGGATGGGTTGTTTTGTCTTGGGCCCAGAGAAACAATTACTACTAGTACAGTGGAGACACTCTACAGCTACCCAGAAAAACAATTACTACTAGTACAAGGGAGACACTCTACCGCTTCTGCTCCTCCTAGGTCATTGAAACGTCTCCCTCTCTTGAATGACGTTATACTTTTGTTCACCGACATGCGGGCCATGCAGCCAGGCCCAAATGCCATCCACCAAATTAGAAGGCAGTATGCAGACGGAGAGTCATCCCGGTCGTAGCGCGGCAGTAACAAGCCGTCGTATCACAAAACCCCACCTCCCCATAGTCTAAGTTTGACGGACGAAGCAACCATCATTTCACTCTTCGCTGAATCCCCTTGTCCCTCACCGTCTTCAAGAAAGGCAACACTCGCATCTGCCACTGTTCTTCTCTCCGAACGAAGGGAAGGTAAGTGGATCCGTGATGTTGGTATATTTTCGTTCAAAGAAAAAAAAGAACTTTTGCAAAGCAGTAAACGATCCTCACTCTCTTTTTTGTTTCATTGTCATTGCGATTGTGTTTTCCTTTCAAGTGGTCTCCTAGTATTCGCTCGGTTTCATGATGGACCAAGGAGAACCAGGCAAAGATCTGCCGATATTGGAGCAGACGCGGAGGCTGATCCCCACGAGACGAGAGCTCCAAGAAGATAGAGGCAACCACCGAGCTGACCCCAGATCGCCACGGCCACTCTGAGATGGTCAATGCCCGCTTGAGGTTACAGCCCCCGTGGCACTGCAGGAGCAGTTTTCCCCTTTGAGGATGCCCCCCGCTGAGCTGCCCAAGGTGATGTCCTTCTTGCCGATCTCGATTGTGGTTTTCATCTAAGTATGTGGTGATTTTTTTAGAAAAGGAAGTATGTGGTGATTAATAATGCAAAATTTTATTAGCTTCGATGCCATGCTATACATAGTGCTTTAAATAACTTGTGTTTCTTATACTGAAAAGTAATTCAGAATTTGTCTATGTTTCAATTAGAGCCTTGATGCAGACAAGGATTGTGTGGTTGTACATGTCACTCGCTATGAGGCGGACGACCTGAATATATGCACTGGGAAAACAGAGTTCTTAGGCTGTTGGATCCTGGAAGCCATTTGCGGTTATACCAATGGAGAGTTGTATTCCAGCCTCACTGTTGTCAGGCGTGTTGTCCAGGGTGTACTGAAGCACAAGAAGTTCAAAGCTACTCCTTCGTTTGTGAGGCATACTGTTCTTGTCAAGCTTACGCAGGAAGATGACATGGCATGCCTCCACAAACAAGTTTATCAATGGCAAGGCTACAAGGTTGTCTTCATGAAGGTTCACAGGATTGAGCTGCTGCGGGACGTCCTCGATGATGTTCATGGCAAGGTCCGTCTTGTGTCCAGCCCAAATTAGATCGAGGCATGAAATAGTTGCCCCAGCTAGTGTTTAATAGTAGTTTGGATTGTGTCTAATTATCTGAACCTTGCCTGTTATCGACCCCTCTGGGGCTAGTACTATGTCTGAATCCGTCTATGGGAACTGCTACTTTTGTGTGCCCGTGAATCATGTGAGAACCATCGTAATTGTTGCCGAAACAGATGCGTCCTCACTAGTTTTTTCATGAATATGGCATGGTAAGACATAAGTTGTCACGGTTTATCATACAAGCAGTGTGTGTTTTGATGAAATAGAGCACTCGTTCGAGAACCGTGCACCGACGTATACATAAGTACTTGTAAACACTGTTGGCGCTACCCCACTTGTAAGCAGTTGTGCAAAACACAACACATTGGCTCAGCTCGCTTCAACACTAGGCTATCGACCAGCTAACAATCAACAATCTGTTGTCTTACATATAAGCAACTATGTATCTTGTTACAGTGGTTCATGCAGTTAATTGAGGCCACAATGTAATAAATTCCAAATGTTCACATGCTAGTCCAGTGCTCATGTGGAACACTCACATTAAACTCGTCTTCATAAAAAACTTGAAAAGCATAAGTTAAGAAATTTTATACATCTCAATGATTCATAGAACATAACAAACATATACTAGTTCACAACAAAAGACAAAGTTGTGAGAAGGTTTACAAATCAGGAAAAAACAAGCAAAAGGCTTCTCTGAGCAAAGGGCCTCCCGGTAGGCTTAAATTTCCTGGAGTTCACTCTGGTTTTTTCTTGTTGCCACCATTTAGGGTTAGGTTCTCTCATTCCGAATAACCAGTTATAATTGTGGTCTCACCGGAATGCTGAACTGAACCATGCAAAGGTAATTGACCAGTGAAATTCTTGTGCATTCCACTAAATTTAAGCACCGCTATTTGCAGAAATAAGCAGACCACAATGCCTCTTGTCCGCAAGACCTGTCCAAAAACCGCCGTGCAGCCGTGCAGCTAGTCCTCGGTCCATGGATGAACTGGTAGAAAGTGCATTCGGACTAGGATGCAGTTGTTTTCGCTTCGTCCCTGCACCGTAATCAGGAAGTAAAACGTCTTTAATCAGCTTCTTTTAGATTATGCGTTGGTCATTCTACCTTAGTTACTACCAATGTAGGGATACCTTGAAGACGGGAGGTTAGATAACGGCAACGAGGGATAGCCATCTCATTTTGCGCAGTTGTACTAAAACCGAGGTGTGTGCTTTTGATTGCGTGGATAGAAACGATACGAGATGACATCCCAAACGATATGGAGACAGACATCCCTGTTTGCGCAAATACTGAAATACGGTTATTTAAACAAAGGATGATATTACTACTTTCCCCGCTTCCTCTTAGAACCAAGTCCTAGATTCATGCTACAGCTTTCCCACTTTCTTCCTGTTTGAACCAACGCTTTGAGTCGATTGTATGAACTAGCTTTACTTCTAATAATAGTAGAAGTCTAGGTGGCTTTGGAACAGCGGACGGAAGTAGAAAAGGATCCACACGAAGGGAGCTGGGCCAGTAGAGGAAGGCAGGTTTCGAAGGAATATATACCTGAGGGTCGTCCGCATGTGGCAAAGATGGCGTCGGGAGGCCGCATCTTGGCAACAACACCGCAGGGAGGAAGAAGGGGTCAGAGGCCCTCCCGAGCCGGCGCTCTCTCGGAGAGAACGACACGGCTGCCGATCGGGACACGCGGGCAGCCATTGGTCTCCTCCCTCGCCGCCGACGACAGCGTGAACGATGCACCTACAGCCCAACCCCGGTCGAGGTTGTCCGGCCCGATTTGTGACCAGCTGTGAGCTGAGAGAGAGTGTGGCCACCTATGTCTTGCTTAGATCTGGAGAGCATGAGAGAGTGAACGAGAGGAACCCTCGTAAAGCAAGCGCTAAGGCTCCTTCTTTTATATATAGTGGAGTGATTTTGTTGTACCAGCTTCAAAAAAATGTGCTCCTACGTGTACCCGTGAGTGGGTGTGAGAGAACTAGTGCGTGCGTGCACCGCTTCTCTTCGTGAGAGTACAATATACTATGCCCAAAGAACGTTCGCCGCAAGAGTAATAGTATAAGTGTGTGACGTGTGAGCTAAAATAAAATGTGCGCGCCGTCTTTTGTTTTTAGAAGTTCTGAGGGTAGGGTGTGAAGAGCACCCATGTGCGTGACGTCTACCTGCAGATAGACGGTGGGTGCGACGTGCGAGTCTGCGAGAGGACTCGGGACTCGGGAGAGTCGTGAATCGTGAGGGTGTGTGTGCGTGAGAGAGAGGGGGGCACGTAGCAATGCAATGCATGTGTCTGTAAATCATTATCCGACAAACGTTCGCCACAAGCCTTTTCCTGACGAACACCATAAGAACCGTTAGATCGGCATCCGACAGTGTCAGTTTTGCCATGTCATTTAACAGAACAGCCACTCCTCCTACACACAAATCTTCCACGTGAGTGTTAGCAACTACCGTATGCTCCCTCCGTTCCGAAATGAAGTGCATATAGGATATAGCTTTATTAAAATTCAAACCTTGCAAACTAATTGCACATGTAGCTATAAAGATGGGTGAGGAGTCTACAAAGAAACACCATCGTATCACCCGCAGCAATTTCAAGCATCCTTTAGTGTCGAGGAATATCATAGGAACTCTATATGATATGATTTTTATAGGATTTTTTCCTTTAGAGCCAATTGGTTCATAGGAATAGATTCATATACTCCACATTTCAAAGGAAATAAACATGATATCATTTCTATAGCTTTAGAGCCACTTGGTTCATATGAATGGATTCCTATACTCCCTTAATTTCAAATCCCACCTCATAGGAATTGAGATACATGTCATCTCTAGATTCAATAGAAAAGTTCATATGATGTGAACCAAATGACATCTCTTTTCCAATCCCTACTCATAGGAATTGAGATGCTCCATGTCATCTCTTTCCCTACAACTTCCATGTATACATCTTCTATTCCTAAATAGATAGTACAACCCACTAGTAGTTATTTTTTTCAAAACATGCAACTATGGCACAAGAAATATATAGTGTGCCAATAACTTTGAAAGATGGTCGCTGGATCAAGCTAACCCGGCAGTGCAGAGATAGGCAAATCCGAGCACTACTGGCCGTTGGATATCATCAACATTCCACCAGATCTGCCACATGTACAATTTAGAAGACTCCATGGTTGAGCTTAAGCATAATGCACAAACCTCAAAACACAAGCACTTCTCCTTTGTTCTAGAATCTTCTGTATCATAATTGATTATTTTTTCTAAATGAATTGCCATTATTTATTTATTACTTTATGATTTACAATGCACAACCCCATGAATCTTAACATTTTTGTAAAACTAATTGATTTTGAATGAGATGAACTGTAAGATCTAAAAGAACATCTACATCATGCATATATAACTCAAAGCTTTACATGCTATAGTGTGTATTTATTCATAATTTGGTTTCGAAATCTCATGCGTTCAATACATGTGTACCTTACTAGTTTTGAGTAGAGTAGCAAATTTCACGTGACCCCGGGTATATCAAAATGCAGGGCCCATGCATCATTGCCTTTTGGTCGAACCTACGTCCATAATTTTTTGTACGTACTATATCTCCACTGGTCTCCGAACCCAAAATGCTGCCTCGTTCCCGTAAAACCAAGCGGTCCACACATATTTAAGGCGTCGACTCAAACCCGTTTACTACAAACCCTAAAGCCGCACTCATCATCGGTTTTCTTCAAGAGGACGAGGGAGAAGCCGATTTGTAGTGGAGGCGCTTAAAAAAAGGATCTGTAGTGGAGACCCCTACCCTAGGGTACCCTAGGTAGCTGCCGCATGCATCATTGTTTTCTCTTTTCTTTATGCTCTTGCGCCCTGAGTGAAATGATGGTTGCTTCTTCCATCCAGCACTCCAGCTTAATGCGGGAAAGGTGAGGCTTTGTGATTTGACCCCTCATCGCTTATTTTATACTACTGCGGCGCTATGACCGGGGTGCCTCCAATTCCAACCGCTGCTCCGAACTGTAATTTGGTGCATCGCACGTGGAACAAGACGGTGGATGAGCCACATGTTGGCCAAAGGGGTCGTGTTAAGTGTGACGCCATTTCGTGTGCGGACTGACCCTACTTGAGTTGCTACGCCAACACGACAGGAGCAGCCTACCACTTGGTTTTGCTCCTTGGTGAATCCCGGCTATATTGATCTAGAAAGATACCTGCTGAACTACCCTCTCCGTCTCTGTTTTTTTATTTTTAGGCGTCTCAGTTTATAGGGCCTGCACGTAGTTCTATGTCACAAAAAATATATCATTGGATTCTTAAGCGGATGTTGTTGTATTTAAAAGTCAAGGGCGGGGCTTTTCCTGCGCGGTAGGCGTCTGGGCAGTTCCGCCTAGTTGGTTCGACAGATACGCGAGAAGACGAGGGAGTAGGCTGCTGCAAACGTAGGGCTGTGTGATTTGATAGGAAGTTACTGCTGGATAGGTGAGGCCCCGTGATTTGACTTGCCATTATCATTTTAACTGCGGCGCTACGACCGGCGTGAGTCTCCCGATTCCTGACCACCTCCATGTGCCTCTCCCAGTGCTCCACCATGTAGTAGAGGTTGGCTCTTGCATGAGAGCCCACTTCTCCACTTTTTCCTTGCCTCTCTTTCCTCCACATATGCAAAAATGCCATGTAGTAAAGCGCACTATTTTACTTACCGATGCATGTACAGGTTCATGGAAATTTAGTGGTCATTCATGCATTCGTTCTAATTAATGCCTCATTAAACATATCTTGTTGAGAAAAACTAGTGTACTAATTACTTGTGCAAACTACGAAATTAATTCGACCACTCACCGTCTACCTTGGTTGGAGAGAATTTGAAATTGAGCCATAAACTGGAAAGGAGGGAGTAGTAACTTTTGTCTCGATTACTATTTGTGGCCTTGTATAGATGCAAAATGTATTTTTTTATAGTGTCCTTGTATAAGTAAATGGAGGGAGTACTAACCAAAGTATACGTAGTAAGGACGAGGAGTAAACGGAGGGAGTAGTAAAAATTTCTCCTCGTGCTGCGAGGCACCGCGCGCGTGGGAGAGGGAGCGGGCGTAAAGGCGTACAGTAGTAGTAGTAGTAGTACTACTACTACTCGTAAGCAAGCTTCATCTCATCCTGCGAGCCACCGCGCTCGTGGGCGGGGGAGACGGCGTACTAAGCAAGCTTTTCCTCGTTCTGCGAGTTGACGGGACACATCAAAAGTACTCCAGTGTATAGAGCCTTGCCTCTAAGGTAGGCCCCACATGGTTTGCCTCTTTTTTTAATTTAACATAACGCGTCAAGTCGCAATTTGTTTGTTCACCCATGGTAGACGATACTCCCTCCGCCAAGTGGACAACCAGTACACGTGCCAAATTACCACGTGGGCTACCTTTTTCGTATAGAAATGAGCTCCACTGTGTACCCGCGCGGGTGTGGTTGGGAAAGAGACGGGAGTACGTGCGCCGTGCGTGCACCTCTTCTCTTCGTGCACGTTCCCCACCTACGTGGGTGTGTGTGAGAGATATACGTACAAACCTAGACATAATGCGTCATCCATCCCCATGCCTCCGCCCAGTCCGACCACCAGTCACCACCATGCCCCACTCCTCCTCACCTTATCTCTCATCTTTCTCCCTCCATTTTTATATACAAGGGGCCACTATCAAAATTATAATTTGCAGATATACAAGCCCACTAACACTAATCGATGCAATATTAATGGCGTTTGCCTCGTGGTACTAGCAAAGGAGGACATTAATTATCCCTTGCATGCATGCGGGAGTTTGTAAAAAAATGCATCTTGATGCTCCGTGCAATGCACGGGCATCTTGCTAGTCCATGAAAACAACACATGGCAAAATTCCACGGCGAACAAGGGATTTGAATCTGTTGGGAGGGGCTGTTTGGATCATGCCCGGGGTAGCCAAAATATTGGCGACCCTTTTGTCCACCGTTGCCTTTGCCACCGATGAATGAGGAATGGCTCGGGTGCTCATGCTGTCATGCATCCTCTAGCGCGCACGTCAGAGACGAGCTCGCACGAGCTGTGTTTTTTTGTCCCACAACGCCGCCCGAGCCGCCCGCAGACCGACCGGCGACCCACAAATTACGCCATCCAACCGTAGCCGCACACATTATGACAGCAACTCAACCAACCGGACGAAATTCACACAAACACGTAGACAAACTGATATTTCATATAAAAACGACGGAAATCATATAAAATACCAGATTTCCATACAAACATGACGGATTTCATTACATTCAAATGAACTACGCGGTGCTAGTTCTGGACAGCACGATCACCGGACTGCCGGGAGTCCCGGAGGTATATGCTTCAGCGCAAAGGACGGCTCGCTTCCCCACTGCCCAACTGATATCATTGGCTGGTGCCGTAAGATGATGGTGGCCGGCACCGGTTTGAGTTCATCACCGGCCACTACTTCGCCATGGCCGGCACTGGCTCGAGTTCATCCTAACATTGACCTCTTCCATGGAGCCCATGCGGGGTCGACGAAGGTCCTCGCAACAAAAGCATCCGGCAAGACACCTGTTGTGTACGCCGGCGTCGCCTCCGCGGTGGCCTTCATGGGACCCAAGCAGCGGCGGCCTCCCGTGTTCTACTTCTCCTCGATGATGGCGGCGGACTCGGAGGCGCTGGCCACCGACTCGTTGCTCTCCGTGCACCCGGCTTCTATCGCTGCTTGCCTGGCGCGGCCACCGGCATGGGAGTCTCGGCCATAGAAACGGGAGACGCGGTACGAGGCGGCGGCATGGACGGCAGCAACGACTCTCGTGCGCCGCTCCTCGTCAAGCTGGCCTGGAGCGGCGAGTTGCTGAACCGCGCACCAGCTTGGGGCGGCAAATGGCTCCGTCGGGCGAGGAGAGGGAGGTGGATCAGCGAGCTGCATTGCTTGTATCCGGCGGGCTACCCAGCCGGCTTGGATGCGGAATAACTACTCTTCGTAAGCCATTGTAAGAGTGGACAAAATGGTCGAGGAGATAGGGGAGCGGCGGAGGTGTGCGATTCTTGGCCGACGTTTGCCCTCGTTTAAATAAGAGATTAAATAGACAACAGACGGGAGGAGCTCGGCCGGCGTTGCGTTTAACGCCGGTCCGGTCACGAACGGACGTGTGTCCAGAGTGGGTTTCTCGGCTTCCACACGGGCGGGTTTCATGGAGGTGTTTGAATGCGGCACGGAGGCGTGTTCAGCCGGGCATGCCGCAAGTGGCGCCCTCGACTCTGACCTAGGACACCGCGCCGTTCTTCCACTGACGTGTGGGCTCTTTGGGTGCATGGCCTGCATGTCAGTGACCCAACGCAGGCAGCGCACAGCAGAGGAACTTTGGTGGGACAGGGCGGTCCGAAGCGGGCATTTCATAAACCGATGATTGTTCATTGAGTCTGACGTCATCTTTTTCATGTAGATAAGCCTACTATGTTGATAGCCCGTTCGATACGTTGTGATTCATAAAGACCGCTGCAAACATCAATGTTCTTCTTATCACAGATAAGATTGATTAATACCCGTAACAATCCATGTCCTTAACAAAGGGTGCATGCACGTATAGGTTGAGCGTGTGTCTTACGTCGTGTGCTGTGTGCATGCAGGCGTGCGAGTGTTGCGTGCGTGCAAGGGTACATTTCAGTGTTGCATGCATGGGTGCATACGTGCGTGTGTTCGTGAGTGCATGTATGCGTGTCGATGTTGCACGCCAAATGCGTGCGTGTATGCGTTATGTATGCGTGTCGTTGTTGCACGCCTACATGCGTGCGTGTCTTGCATGCGTGCATGTGTACATGCGGGGTGAGGCTACACGTCAGTCGACTGACTTTTTCATATCTGGTCATTACATTTTCCAGCCATTGGATACGAAATCAAGGGCCTCCAGTTTATCATCAAACTCCCCCCCTGAGCCGCCAGCCACCACCGGCCGAACCGCCACCCCCCGCCGCCCGCAGCTGGCCTGCCCTCCCCGAAACCACTCCACACCGCCAGTCCGCCGCCGCACTGCTATCCTCTAGCCTCCCCTCCCACCCCCCCCGCCGAGCTTTTTCTCCAGGGATCCCCACCCCACCGCCCAATGAACGCCCCCCCTCCCCAACCGCCAAAGGACTGCCAACTAGAGGTCTCATGACTTCGAATACCCACCGACCACTAATTTATTACCATTTCTGTCCTTCATATACACACTGACGGGTGGGCCCTATGGTAATGTGCGCTACTGAATGTGGACCGTTTGACTGGTCAATTGATCATGTTATCAACAAATTACAGAGCTGTATGGTGAGCCAGTGACCGTATGATCACCCTAAAATGTACTCCTATTTTATTAACACAGTACATACTCAAACTACCATTTCTTTCTTTCATATACGGGCTGACAGGCGGGCCCCATGGTTAAGCGCCCCGATGGTGCAACACTAGTTGCGCCGCGTGGAACGTTTGACTGGTCAATTGATTGTGTCATCAACATAATACAGAGTTGTACGGGTGAGCCAGTGACCATATAATCATGACATGTATTTGTTTAACATGGTATAGACGCAAGGGCTCATATATACGCGCGAGCACTCACCGCTATAAGTGCACACACGCGAACCCTACCCCTATGAGCACCTTCGAGAGAGTGGGCCAGCATATATGATCTGGAGATTTTACGAAGTCACCATAGGTGCCTCGTAGTCGAGTGGAACGTCTCCTCCCACTGAACGTACATCGCCGGAAAATACTGAAATTAACACAAGATAAATGCGAGCACCGGGACTTTAACCTTGGTGGGCTCGAGAAACCACTATCCTCTAACCATCCAACCACATGTTGGTTAGCACGACAAAATGTATGTGGTGACCGTGATGAGCTTATTCTGAAGTCCAGTGACCATATCGTGCTTTCGCTTCAAATACAATGACCGTAAGTGTCGTCAACAAAATACGAAGCACGCACCAAATGCAAAGTCTGTCAGTGTCATCAACAAAATATGGAGACGTATCATGAGCTATATACCGTTGTAATATTGTATATGCTTATTTTCTTAGTGGCCCATTGCGTGTGTGGTGTGGTGGGCACATCATTTCTAGTTGTGGCGGGTCAACATCAAGACTCATGGGTCGGTTCCATCCTGTGCCACATATAGGTTGGACCGAGACGTGTTATACGAAGACCCATGTGGAGGACTCGGCGTACAACACGAAGCTAACAGAGTCGCGGAGGACTCTATCCCCACTGGTGATAAAACGACTATATAAGATTTGTAACCCTAGGCCCTTAGTATGTTATACAAGCTTGGGGGCTAGTTCATCGATAGTATACACACACGCACAATGCCTGGTATTCACGTGTACTTTGTACACACCCTATCACTAATATACATGCATCAGGAGTAGGCTCTTTTCTTCAACTGCAAGGGCCCGATCCGAACTAGGGTAAAACTTTGCCTCGTATTACCATCCAGCCTAACAACCAGGGATATCCTACTGAATGACGATATGATGAAATCATATCTGCCAACTACTAAGAGAAAGGTGTGTCGGGGGGCAATGTGTGCGAGAGAGGCATAAAGATAATGTGCGTGCGGGAGACACGTACACATATATGTGCGTATAGAGGGCTAGTAGAGACCGTGCATGTGTATATATGCATGTGAGAGAAATAGTGTTTTCCAACTATGAATACTGAAAAGAGTGGTACATAGTAGTCAGAAAGAGAGAGAGAGAAACAGAGAGAGCATGTGCGTGAGACACCCCGACACCCTGAGAGAGATTGTGAGCATGTGTGAAAGAGAAATGCCGATGCATATAAAGTGTGTGCACTTATGCGTTAGATAGAGAGATATATAACGCGAACGGGGCGAGGCATAGTGCATCTACGTGTAAAAGGCGGTTCTACGCATTAAATTAAAATATAAATGGCATTATTATTTTTGGATGAGATCATGAATTTTGAAAATTGCGTATGGACGAAAATCAGTCTACCAGACACCCATACTCTATTGAATTCTAGCATGTGCATGTGTTTATTTCATATTATCGATCCATATAGTGAGAGCGGTTTGAAATACAGGCAATGGATGCTTTTGCAATTCATATATAAACATTAATTAGTGCACTCCATGTTGTTAGTGTGAAACACTTTATACATTTGTCACTTGCATGGATACATTACAAATTGCTAGCTACGAAATAGAATACATGTCGAATTCAACATAAAGGGGGTTTCAAAGATTCGAATTCATAGGAAGTGCATTCATCTATTTGAACCCGAGAAAATGGCATTTGTAAATCAGATGTAAAAGGGGGCATCAATCTTTGTTGTGAGTTTGAACATGCTATATATATTCATACGCATATCTAACTTTTCTTTTTTTGCAACCAAGGAGATTATATCTGGAACCATGCATGAACTGAGGTAAGTTGCATATTTTTTAATATATACTCGTGTACAATGTATATTCAAATGTACCCCCTCCATTCCAAAATAATCGTAGCTTTAGGATTTTCAAGAGTGAAGATTTGTGAAGTTTGACAAATCCTGAAAGTTCAATTCAAGAGAACTGAAAACGTTAATGCTTCTGCTCCCAAATATTGACGAAGCGCCAAATAGGCCTCTGGTCACCCGAAACCGCGCGAGACTAATGTTTTGGTGGTAGGAAATTACTGTCCTGACTCTGGCCCGTGTAGCCTATCGGCCCGATGTCCAAAGGTCTAAACCGGGGTAGGTTTGTAACTTCACCAAGACGCCAGTCTCAACCGCCTCCGAGAAGCATTCACACGCCATGGGCGCCTAAACACCCATGTGCTCGGCCGAAATCTATCCCGCCCACATTTGGGACACCTGACATGACTGTCCTACCCCCAACCCGCAATATGTCTGAAATTTTAGATGGGGGCAAAGTTTGTAACTTTCCCCAAATTTCAAACAAGCGCGTCTCAAACCGAACATTGTTCCCCCTTAGTTCCCTGCCTCCCTCCGTTTCCCCATTCATACTCCGTGGGCGCGAAACGCCCTCTCCACCAGCCGCGAAACCCCAGCCTCCTCGGTCGGTCCGTCCTCCAGCCCATAGCGGCCAATCCACCGCCGCCCTCCTCCATCACACCGGAGCCGGTACCCCGACGTCATCGTCCAACGCAACCGCAACCGCAACGCCCTCAAGGACTTAGCAGCTGAACTTGAGGCAGAGCTGCCTCCACGACGCCGACGCCAACGTGCGCCATACCAGAACCACTCCGACCACGCCGTCCTGCGCCTCACTGCTACGGCTCCACTGTCGCAACCATCCACCGCACCGGAGCTGTTCCCGCTACGCCGTCGTTCGCCGCCTCGGATCTGCTTCCCCGCGGCCGATAGACGGCCACAACACCACACTCAACAACTTGGCCATGGGTTCTTCCAAGGCTGCACCGTCCTCCACAACTTCTGGTTTCTGGTGAACAACAAGAAGATCGTCGGAAAAACATAAGGAGGACACAGATCGCCAGCGAGAAAGAGGTACTCCTCTTCCCTTATTCGCGCAAATCTTACGTCTCCGCTCACACCGTATTCATCCCACGAAAGAAACTAGTTGAGCACTTCTTCTGCATCTTCTTGTGATACTAAATGCACAAGGTTTCCTCCTTTTACTATTTCACCTTTGCTAGAGGTCAAGAGCCGCTTTGGATTTCAATTCAGGTCGGTCGAACCGCAATTAAAAGAAGCAGCACCGCTTAGGTCGCTGAAGCACCTAGTCCGCTTGTTCCCCGGGGAAGCGGCGCATCGGTGTCTATCATAGGGGCGTGGGGCACAGGAGCTGCTTGCGCCCGATCTGGAGGTCAGCAGGGCTTGAATGGGTGGCGAAGCGATCGCGGTGAGGTCGAGGGGAGGGCACAAGCAGGGGACGAATACTGGGCCGGTGGTCGCTGGCGTTTCGAGGAAGATCATCAACACTGACTGGCTGGAGGTAGATGAAGGCGATCTGCCCGTTCTTTGTACATCGGACGGTGCAGAAAAAATGGACTGACCTATTTGCTTTCAGTCGACTATTATTTTCATAGAATCCTGTAGTAATTTAGTGTGCCATGCATGTTGTAGAGCTATCATATGTCTCCCGTCATTTATTTCTCACCGACATGCTATCTGCTACCTTTACACTGTACTAATTGTGCACACACTTCACCCATGCTCACACTATTGTTTTTTTATGCATGGGCATTTCAGACTCGGCAGTGTTGATGAATGCAGAAAAGAAAAGATGTAAGTCGCTCGGTGTAATTCAAGACAAGCACTAAGCGTTTCAGGGCTCTAATGGGTGCAGTGTTAGCAGTTGGAGACAGTAAACATAGCTCTGTAGTTGATGATCTCAATTGCCACACACAACCATCCCAGGTGCTTGCTTTAACTTCGCGCTGTCAAATGTGGTTGCATGTTGCATATGGTGTGTAGCTTGTATTGCTTCCAATTTGGTTAAAGTGCATCTGCTTACTTTACACATTATACCTTTGATAATGACATGCCTTCCTGTTTTTGATACATACTACATATGTCTATTAACCATGTTCGTACATCAAACTAATGCTCTTTTGTATCCCTCGTCAATCACTTATGATGAGATAGTCACCCGGGTGGGTTATTGTGAGACGCCCTACTCGTTTAAAGAGTGCAGTGTCATCCTCCCCACATGATTATCAAGAAACAGCAAGGCTAAATGAAGATAGTCAACGTAGCTCTCTAGTTGATCACCGCAATTCCCCCACACCACCATCACAGGTGCTTGTTCTTACTTGGCAGTGTGATATGTGGTTGCATGTTGCATATGGTGTCTACCTTGTAATGCTTCTAATTAGGGTAAATTGCATCTACTTAGTTAAAACATTATACCTGTGAATATGACATGCCTTCCTGTTTTTGGTACATACTACGTCTTTCTATTAACCATGTTCTTACATCAAACTACTTTTCTTGTGTATCCCTCATCAATGCTCCTAATTTGTTAAATTGCATCTTGTCAGGACCCCGATTCCAAGTCACATCGATCTAGCCGGTAACACCTCATATCACTTTGCGGCCTCACACACGGTATTCCCACGGGTGTCGCCTTACCATGGCCTGGGACCGTTTGCGCCTTTTGGCTCACGTATATGATAGTGTCGCTAGCATCCATATGACAGAGAACCCGGGCCGACATGACTAGTCGTGAACCCAAAGTGGCACTAACTTACGGGGACATGCATACATGAATCAACATCGAGCATGTCGGTCAGCAGCGTGCGAATCCGGGCTGTAACACTGGGCTAACAGGACTTCGGTGAACCGGGCTGTAGCAGGCTAGGCAGGACTCCGAATGTCACCGCGTGACATTTCCCGAAAGTCTGAGACACATGAACGGTGAATCACATGCCGCCAGTCAAGTGTTAGGAGCAGTAGTCTTTGGGCTAGCAGGACTCGTGAACCGGGCTGTAGCGGACTACTATGGCTCATGGAAGCACAAGACTACATTTCCCCATAAGAGAGGTGATACGTCTCCAACGTATCTATAATTTTTGATTTCTCCATGCTACTTTATCTATTGTTTTGGACTATAATGGGTTTATTTTCCAATTTTATATTACTTTTGGGACTAACCTATTAACCGGAGGCCCGGCCCAGAATTGCTGTTTTTTGCCTTTTCGGTATTTGAAGAAACAGAATATCAAACGGAGTCCAAGCGGAATGAAACCTTCGAAACGTGATTTTCTCACGAGCGTGATCCGGAGACTTGGACCCTATGCCAAGGAACCAGAGAGGCGGTCACGAGGTGGGGGCGTGCCCCCTAGGGCGCCCCCGCCTCGTGGGCCCCTCAAGCTCCACCGACGCACTCCTTCCTCCTATATATACCTCACGCACTTCAAACGATCGTAACAGGGCCAAAACCTAATTCCACCGCCGCAACTTCCTGTATCCACGAGATCCCATCTTGGGGCCTATTCCGGAGCTCCGCCGGAGGGGGCATCCACCACGGAGGGCTTCTACATCAACACCATAGCCTCTCCGATGAAGTGTGAGTAGTTTACTTCAGACCTTCGGGTCCATAGCTAGTAGCTAGATGGCTTCTTCTCTCTTTTTGGATCTCAATACAATGTTCTCCCCCTCTCTCGTGGAGATCTATTTGATGTAATCTTATTTTTGCCGTGTGTTTGTTGAGACCGATGAATTGTGGGTTTATGATCCAGCTTATCTATGAATAATAGTTGAATCTTCTCTGAATTCTTTTATGTATGATTGAGTTATCTTTGCAAGTCTCTTTGAATTATCCGTTTGGTTTGGCCAACTAGATTGGTAGTTCTTGCAATGGGAGAAGTGCATGGCTTTGGGTTCAATCTTGCGGTGTCCTTACCCAGTGACAGAAAGGGTTGCAAGGCACGTATTGTATTGTTTCCATAGAGGATAACAAGATGGGGTATTTATCATATTGCATGAATTTATTCCTCTACATCATGTCATCTTGCTTAAGGCGTTACTTTGTTTTTAACTTAATAC
Source organism: Aegilops longissima (assembly GCA_021605205.1). NCBI lineage: Eukaryota > Viridiplantae > Streptophyta > Magnoliopsida > Poales > Poaceae > Aegilops > Aegilops longissima. The sequence goes on from CM038678.1 coordinate 663,540,400, forward strand.
TCTAGATGCATGCTGGATAGCGGTCGATGAGTGGAGTAATAGTAGTAGATGCAGAATCGTTTTGGTCTACTTGTCTCGGACGTGATGCCCTATACATGATCATACCTATATAACCTCATAACTATGCTCAATTCTGTCAATTGCGCAACAGTAATTTGTTCACCCACCGTAGAATACTTATGCTCTTGAGAGAAGCCACTAGTGAAACCTATGGCCCCCGGGTCTATTCTCATCATATCAATATCCATCACTTTTATACTTGCTTTGTTTTACTTTGCCTTTTACTTTTCACTTTGCATCTTTATACCAAAATACCAAAATATTATCTCTATCAGATCTCACTCGTAAGTGACCGTGAAGGATTGACGACCCCTAATCGCGTTGGCTCCGAGTAGCTATCGTTTTGTGCAGTCTGAGGGACTTGTGCGTGGCCTCCTCTGGATTGATACCTTGATTCTCAAAACTGAGGGAAATACTTACGCTACTGTGCTACATCATCCTCTCCTCTTCGGGGAAAACCAACGCAAGCTCAAGACGTAGCAAGAAGGAGTTGTGGCGTCGTTGCCGGGGGGTCTACGCAAAAGTCAACATACCAAGTACCCATCACAATCCCTATCTTTCGCATTACATTATTTGCCATTTGCCTCTCGTTTTCCTCTCCCCCACTTCACCCTTGCCGTTTTATTCGCCCTCTCTTTCCCAATCTCCTTCTCTTTTTGCCGTTGCTTTTTGTTTGCTCGTGTGTTAGTTTGCTTGCTTGTCGCTATGTCTGAAATTGGGGAAATTATCGCTGATATGGGCGATAATAATATGGAAAATTCTGAAGCTGCTGCTGAAGAATCCCCTACCTATCACACAAAAAGATTTTGAATCGGTAGTGGTAATATTATTGGAAAAGGAGTTATTCAAGATTTCTTTACTTGTGCTGGTGCTTTACCCTCTATGGGTGGTTCTATTCTCCATATAACTAGTTGTCTTGCGGACGCTATTGCCATGCTTATCGTTGAACTTGAAAGGCAATTTATGCATATGCACCCTTCTATACAAAGAATTTTCCTAGAATTTTCTAATATTGAACACTCCTCTGTTAAGCGTGCCGCTACTATCTTTTTGGCTCATGAATTCAGATTTATAATAAAGGAAGCCAAAGAAATCTTTGCGCATTATAGGGTGGACGCTGGCCGTCCTCCCATAGAATCTATCATTTTTGATCAAGAAGAAATAATGCGTTTTCAATCTATCAACTATGTTGCTTTCAATGAGAATCTTAGAAGAAAAGTGCCTACCAATATTTTAATTGATAGAATCTCTGAGCTTAATGATGATTTGGCTATTCGAAATAATGATCTAGGATGCTCTCTTGAGTATAGGCTCACAAAGTTCTGTCAAAAGAATGCTTATAATGATGAATTGGTTGTGCAATATGAAGGGCCGAAAGACGAACCTATACCTCCTAAAATTGATCTTGGGGACTTTTGTCCTATTAAATTTAGCCCTTTTGATTACTTCTGTTTGCCTCAAAGAAAACTTGCTGCCGAACATAGAGAATATGAAATGAGTTTCACCGATCTATCTTATTACTACGGCACTACCTAGATCTATCCTTGCTTTTATGCCTAGCTAGGGCGTTAAGCGATAGCGCTTGTTGGGAGGCAACCCAATTTTATTTTAGTTTTTGTTTTGTTTATATTTAGGAATAAATAATCCATCTAGCCTCTGTTTAGATGTGGTTTTATCTTTTAATTAGTGTTTGTGCCAAGTTAAACCTATTGGATCTTCTTGGATGATAGTTATTTGATCTTGCTGTAATTTCCAGAAACTTTGCGCTCAGTTCCCGAATTGTTAAAAATCAACAGAACGTGATAAAATACTGACTCCAATTGCTGCTGATCAATAAACAAATTGTACAGGTTGTCTAATTTTGGTAGAATTTTTTGAGTTCCAGAAGTTTGCGTTAGTTACAGATTACTACAGAATGTTCTGTTTTTGACAGATTCTGTTTTGCGTGTGTTGTTTGCTTATTTTGATGAATCTATGGCTAGTAAAATAGTTTATGATCCATAGAGAAGTTGGAATACAGTAGGTTTAACATCAATATAAATAAAGAATGAGTTCATTACAGTACCTTAAAGTAGTCTTTTGTTTTCTTTCTCTAACGGAGCTCACGAGATTTCTATTGAGTTTTGTGTTGTGAAGTTTTCAAGTTTTGGGTGAATTCTTTTGATGGATTATGTAACAAGGAGTGGCAAGAGCCCAAGCTTGGGGATGCCCATGGCACCCCCAAGATAATCCAAGGACACCAAAAATTCAAAGCTTGGGGATGCCCCGTGTCGGTGTAGGAACGACACCTACGGGATCACAAGAACCCCTACTACGGTTGCGGGGCGCGGGGTTGTGAGAAGAGCGGATCAAACAGATAGCACACTGTCTCTTTATCCAGGTTCGGGCCGCGAGGATGCGTAAAACCCTACTCCTACTTTGGTGTTTTGTTTATCTGTGTTCTTGAGCTAGCAATGGGGCGTGAGGAGCTCCAAAGCGAATCCTCCTCCTGGTCGCCTTGGGCATCCTTTTATAGGGAAAGGGTTGCCACAGTGGCACACGGGGAGGTGGAAAGGGCATGATGATGCTAGTTTATCCTCGCATTACATGACAAGGCGCCATGTCGTCTTGCTTAGATGTCCTTGCTTTATCGGGGCCGGGGGAGAGCCCTGTCTCGTCCGTCGCCGCTCCCTTTCGTGTCGACACGCGCCCTGGCGAGCGGTGCCCATGGTGCCATGTAGGCAGACAGGCAGCTGAGGTGGCGCAGCGGTGGGTCTCCACGAAGATCCGCTTTCCTCCACGCAGGTGCCTGCCCAACTGGTTGGGTCGGCAGTTGCATGCGAATGGCGGTGAAGGTTTGATTGGCGTGGGCCCGATGGTGGCCCTACGGGTGTCCTTGGCAAGGGCCTCACCGTAGCCCCGGCAAGGGTCTTGCCGGGGCCCCGGCAAGGGTCTTACCGTGGCGCCTGCTGTCATCCCCGGCAAGGCTCTTGCCGGGGGCCTTGTGGTCCTCCTTGGCTGGGATCCCGCCAAGGGTCGTCATCTTCTATAGTGTGTATCTGATCTTGAATGTCTTCACAAAGATCTGCATGCCACCACGGGGATGTCTCCCGAATCCTTGCCCCATGGGGGTAGTGGACTCAAGGGTGACTCGCTCCATAGGTGTGGGATGAGCTGTCATGGCAAGGGTCTTGCCGGGTTTGCTAAAACCGCCTCCCGGCAAGGGTCTTACCGGGGGAGTCCGCTTCGTCCCGTTTGCTCTTTGTGGACTCGGTCTTGGCGTTGTTCTGTTCCTCTCGAGCTTACCTTGGCTCACCTCCCTTGCCTTGCTCAGTGCGGTGGTGCCCGCGGCTCAGATTGCCCATGCACAGTTATAGGGGTACAAAAAGTGTACCCCTCTTTTTGTACACCGACAGGATCCCCCGGGCCTGGGCCAGACGTAAGCGCAATCGCGTCGTTGGGCTAGGTCCAAAGACGGTGTGCGGGCAGGCGGGGTAGTTTTTACCGTGGTAAGTCTCTTCGCGCGCTGCGCTTCCCATGCCTCCCGCGCGTGGCTCGGCGTGGGGAGGCGTGTGTGACGTGGGCGGCATGCGTGGGGCTGAGCTCTGCGTGCATGCGTCACGTCATAGTAAAAGGGGGCGGTTCGCGCCTTCCCCATAAACGGAGGGAGGCGTGGGCGCGCCAATTCTTGAACGGGCAGGCGTGGTCTTAAAGGCGCCCACTCCCCACGATCACGGGGTGGGGAGAGTCGCCTCACCCGTCGCCTCGGTCCCGCATGCCTGCCACGTGGTTCTCATGCGCTTGGGGTGGCGAATGGTGGAGGCGGAAACCGGGCCGTCGCGGGCAGGGCAGCGGGTTGGTCCCAGTTCCTCGCCTTCCGCGTCTTGATTGGCTGAGCGGGCGGTTGAGCCCCACCCGTTCCTTTATAAAGAGCGCGGGGACGGGCGTCCGCACTCTTCCATCTTCTCCTTCCTTCACTTCGCTCCCCTCCATCCGCCATAGAGAGAGGGAATCTGGCCCTTCAGCGGTGGCGGAAAGGGTCGCCGCTTCGACAGCGTCCTTCCTTCTCCTTCACCTGTGGTGGCAGAGCCAGCCGCGAGGGGAAGGGGGAGGCGAGGCCGCAGGCGAGGCCGTGGGCGAGGCCGAGGTGCTCAGGGAAGAGGAGGACGGGGCGGCGCGCCGGTCTCGCCTCCGCCAGTAGTCCCTCCCCCCATGGAGGGCCATGTTGGGCGGGCGGCAAGGCCGTCAAATCGGAGTACGCGAGCACCGACGCCTTCGACGCGTGCTGACGTCCTGCCGCCTCGTCTTCGAGCTCTGCTTCCGGCGCCGCTACCACCATCCAGCCTTCGGACGGCCACCGAGATGCTCTCTTGGTGCCTCCTGCCACCTGTAGCTCGCCTAGGCGCCCCTTTTGCCCTTTTCGCCTCCTTGACCTGCCTCCTGAGGAGAGGGACAAGAAAGGGGCTACGGGCACCTTATCCCTTTTTAGTTTGTAAGCCTTTGGGCCTTAGCTGAATTGAAAACTTGTAATCCCATCATTCATGTTTTTCATTCCTCATGGACTGTATCTGAGTGGAATGTTTTTAATGAAAAAGGGATGCTTGCCGGGTCATTTTTTTGCGGGTAGAACCCACGACAAGGAGTAAATCCTTGATATCCCTAAGATAAACATTTCCTTGCCCGGCAACAGGCCTTGTCATCTTCCCACTTCGCTCGACCTTTCTCACGCTTTTGGCGGAGGCAGGGATGAGGTGGGTTCAAGCTCCTCATTTCATCCTTTTGCTGTCGCGACTACGACCAAACCTGGCCCCAGGAACGAGCCCTAGGGCCTAGAGTTTTAGGGGAGCACGGTAGCTTTGGGGAGAAGGGAGGTTTCACATACCTCAGTCCATAAGGGAATGCACGATAAGGGATGAAGAACTTATCTGGAATTGTAGCCCCCGGCAGCTCTGGTTTGCCGTGGGGGAGTCTTTGCACTTGCAGCCCCCGGCAATACTGTCTTGCCGGGTTTAGATGTCGGTCTGCCCCTCTTCTCTTTTTCGTCCTCAGGTGATCTGGCAAGGATATCTGTGAGTCCTGCGAACCAAAGAAGACAAAAGAACGGCAAAGAGACGCACACTCGACCTTTAAGCTAGGGGTTAGTCGCCGCTAAGCACTATCAACCCTAACCAAGGACGAGACTCGACCTAGCATGCATGCTATAACTTAGGGCGCCATGGCCTTCATTTATTTATGCTCGTGGTGCTGTGCTGGCTTTGTACAAAGGGTTACATGCATCATCGGCAATGCTTGTACAAAAGGTGGCTTGCCGGGGGCCCGGCAAGCCGCGCCTCACGGGTAAAACTTGCGAAGATGCTCAATGTTCCAGGAGTTACTCACCGGAACGACATCTTCGGTCTCCAGGCGGACTGCGCCGGGCCTGGTGACTCGTATTACCCGATAAGGAGCTTCCCACTTTGGCGTCAACTTGTTGGAATTCTTGGCCGATTGAACGCGCCGAAGGACAAGGTCGCCTTCCTCAAGGCTTTGGGCATGAACCTTGCGGCTATGGTAGTGGCGCAAGGCTTGCTGGTAGCGTGCTGCTCTCACAGCCGCCCGAAGACGACCTTCCTCAAGGAGCACTGTGTCATCTTGCCGCAGTTGCTCTTGCTCAAGCTCGTCATAAGCAAGCACTCAAGGTGACCCGTATATGAGTTCAGTGGGGAGAACTGCTTCTGCCCCATATACCAGGGCAAAAGGTGTCTGGCCGGTGGCTCGATTTGGCATCGTCCTGATCGACCAAAGAACCGCCGGCAACTCATCAATCCAGTGCCTTCCACTCTTGTGCAGCCTGTCAAAGGTCTTGGTCCTTAGGCCTCGTAGTACTTCAACATTTGCCCTCTCAGCTTGACCATTGCTTCGCGGGTGAGCAATGGAAGCGAAACAGACTTTGCTGCCGAGGTCTTGGGTATATTGCATGAAGGTGCGGCTTGTGAACTGTGTGCCGTTGTCGGTGATAACCCTGTTGGGTACACCAAAACGGCACACTAGTTCCTTGAAGAACTTGACGGCTGACTGAGCTGTGACCTTCCTCACTGCCTCCACCTCCGGCCACTTTGTGAACTTGTCGATTGCAACGTACAAGTACTCAAAGCCCCCGACAGCGCGGGGGAAGGGGCCCAGTATGTCGAGCCCCCAGACCGAGAAGGGCCAGGAGAGAGGAATGGTTTGAAGGGCTTGAGCTGGCTGATGAAGCTTCTTTGAATGGAACTGACAGGCTTCACACCTGGTGACTAGTGTCGTCGCATCCTGGAGGGCGGTGGGCCAAAAGAAGCCTTGCAGGAATGCCTGGCCGGCAAGGGCCCTTGACTTAATGTGGGATCCACATATGCCTCCGTGTATCTCCGCCAACAGCTCCAGTCCTTCCTCTCAAGGGATACACTTCAATTTCACACCGTTCGGCCTCTTTACATGCAGGGGCGTCATCGATTTAACTGGTACATGGTAGAGCGACGGGCTACTTTCTCCTCTTCTTCCTGCTCCTGAGGAAGTTCCCCTGTTTGGAGGAATCGGACGGTATGTTGTGCCCATGCCGGAGCCTGGGGCTCGACGGCGAGGACTAAAGGCATTTCCTCCGCTATAGGAGCAGCTATTGTTGGAAATATTCCCTAGAGGCAATAATAAAAGCATTATTATTATATTTCCTTGTTCGTGATAAATTGTCTTTTATTCATGCAAAAATTGTATTATCCGGAAATCGTAATACACGTGTGAATACATAGACTACTGTATGTCCCTAGTGAGCCTCTAGTTGACTAGCTCGTTGATCAACAGATAGTCATGGTTTCCTGACTATGGACATTGGATGTCATTTATTAACGGGATCACATCATTAGGAGAATGATGTGATGGACAAGACCCAATCCTAAGCATAGCACAAGATCGTGTAGTTCGATTTGCTAGAGCTTTTCCAATGTCAAGTATCTTTTCCTTAGACCATGAGATCGTGTAACTCCGGATACCGTAGGAGTGCTTTGGGTGTACCAAACGTCACAACGTAACGGGTGACTATAAAGGTGCACTCAGGTATCTCCGAAAGTGTCATTGGGTTGTCAAGGATCGAGGCTGGATTTGTCACTCCGTATTACGGAGAGGTATCACTGGGCCCACTCGGTAATGCATCATCATAATGAGCTCAAAGTGACCAAGTGTTTGGTCACGAGATCATGCATTACGGTACGAGTAAAGTGACTTGCCGGTAACGCGATTGAACAAGGTATTGGGATACCGACGATCGAATCTCGGGCAAGTAACATACCGATTGACAAAGGGAATAGAATACAGGGTTGCTTGAATCCTCGACATCGTGGTTCATCCGATGAGATCATCGAGGAGTATGTGGGAGCCAACATGGGTATCTAGATCCCGATGTTGGTTATTGACCGGAGATCCGTCTCGGTCATGTCTACATGTCTCCCGAACCCGTAGGGTCTACACACTTAAGGTTCGGTGACGCTAGGGTTGTATGAATATGAGTATGCAGCAAACCGAATGTTGTTCGAGTCCCGGATGAGATCCCTGACGTCACGAGGAGTTCGGAATGGTCGGGAGGTAAAGAATTATATATAGGAAGTGCGGTTTGACCATCGGAAAGTTTGGGTCACCGGTATTGTCTTGGGACCACCGGAAGGGTCCCGGGGTCCACCGGTGGGGCCACCTATCCCCGAGGGCCCGTGGGCTGAAGTGGGAGGGGAACCAGCCCCTAGTGGGCTGGTGCGCCCGCCTTGCGTTAGGCGCACCCACTTGCCTTGGGCACTCCACCCCAGCCGCCGCCCTTGTGAGATTCCCATCTCGGGGCCGCGCCCCAGGGGCCTATATAAAGGAGGGGGGGGAGGGAGGGCAGCCGCACCTAAGTCTTGGCGCCTCCCTCCCCCTGCTACACCTCCTCCTCCTCCCGTAGTTGCTTGGCGAAGCCCTGCCGGAGCCCTGCTGCATCCACCACCACGCCGTCGTGCTGCTGGATCTTCATCAACCTCTCCTCCCCCCTTGCTGGATTAAGACGGAGGAAACGTCATGCTGACCGTACGTGTGTTGAACACGGAGGTGCCATCCATTCGGCGCTAGGATCTCCGGTGATTTGGATCACGACGAGAACGACTCCCTCAACCCCGTTCTATTGAACGCTTCCACACGCGATCTACAAGGGTATGTAGATGCATCTCTCTCTCTCTCGTTGCTAGATGAACTCATAGATGGATCTTGGTGAACGTAGGAAAATTTTATTTTATGCAACGTTCCCCAACAGTGGCATCATGAGCTAGGTCTATGCGTAGTTCTCTATTGCACGAGTAGAACACAAATCTGTTGTGGGCGTAGATGTTGTCAACTTTCTTGCCGTTACTAGTCTTATTTTGCTTCAGCGGTGTTGTGGGATGAAGCGGCCCGGACCGACCTTACACGTACGCTTACGTGAGACAGGTTCTACCGACTGACATGCACTAGTTGCATAAGGTGGTTAGCGGGTGTCTGTCTCTCCCACTTTAGTTGGAGCGGATTCGACGAAAAGGGTCCTTATGAAGGGTAAATAGAAGTTGACAAATCATGTTGTGGTTGTTGGAAATATGCCCTAGAGGCAATAATAAATTAGTTATTATTATTATATTTCCTTGTTCATGATAATCGTTTATTATCCATGCTATAATTGTATTGATAGGAAACTCAAATACATGTGTGGATACATAGACAACACCATGTCCCTAGCAAGCCTCTATTGGCTAGCTCGTTGATCAATAGATGGTTACGGTTTCCTAACCATGGACATTGGATGTCATTGATAACGGGATCACATCATTAGGAGAATGATGTGATGGACAAGACAATCCTAAGCCTAGCACAAAGATCGTAGTTAAGTATGCTAAAGCTTTTCTAATGTCAAGTATCATTTCCTTAGACCATGAGATTGTGCAACTCCGGATCTTGTAGGAATGCTTTGGGTGTACCAAACGTCACAACGTGGCGGGTGACTATAAAGGTGCACTACGGTATCTCCGAAAGTGTCATTGGGTTGTACGAATCAAGGCTGGGATTTGTCACTCCGTGTAAGCGGAGAGGTATCTCTGGGCCCACTCGGTAGGAAATCATCATAATGTGCACAATGTGACCAAGGGGTTGATCACGGGATGATGTGCTCTGAGCGAGTAAAGAGACTTGCCGTAACGAGATTGAACAAGGTATCGGGATACCGCGATCGGATCTCGGGCAAGTACAATACCGCTAGACAAAGGGAATTGTATCACGGGATCGATTGAGTCATTGACATCGTGGTTCATCCGATGAGATCATCGTGGAACATGTGGGAGCCAATATGGGTATCCAGATCCGCTATTGGTTATTGACCGGAGAACGTCTCGGTCATGTCTACATGTCTCCCGAACCCGTAGGGTCTACACATAAGGTTCGATGGCGCTAGGGTTATAAAGGAAGTTTGTATGTGGTTACGAATGTTGTTGAGTCCGGATGAGATCCGGACGTCACGAGGAGTTCCGGAATGGTCCGGAGGTAAAGATTTATATATGGAAAGTTGTTGTTCGGTTCCGAAAAAGTTCGGGTTTTTCGGTATTGTACCGAAGCTTCGGAAGGTTCGGAGGATTCGGAGGGTAAGGAGGTCCGGAAATAGTTCCACCACGTCCAATACAGTAGCATGGGCTGTAGGGGGGCGCCCTAGCCTTAATGGGCCAGGGGCACCAGCCCCCCCAAGGCCCATGCGCATGGGAAGGGGGAAACCCTAAGGGGGAGGGCCTCCACTTGACTTGGGAGGCACTCCTCCCCCTCTTGGCCACCCCCCAAGTCCCATCTAGGGCTGGCCGCACCCCTTGGGGTGGGAAACCCTAAAGGGGGCGCAGCCCCCCTTTCCCCCTATATATACTTGAGGTTTTGGGCTGCCCAACACACATGAGAACTTCTCCTCTTGGTGCAGCCCTACCTCTCCTCCTCCTCCTCTCCCGTGGTGCTTGGCGAAGCCCTGCTGGATTGCCACGCTCCTCCACCACCACCACGCCATTGTGCTGCTGCTGGATGGAGTCTTCCTCAACCTCTCCCTCTCTCCTTGCTGGATCAAGGCATGGGAGACGTCACCGGCTGTACGTGTGTTGAGCGCGGAGGTGCCATCCGTTCGGCACTAGGATCTCCGGTGATTTGGATCACGACGAGTACGACTCCTTCAACCCCGTTCTCATGAACGCTTCCACTTAGCGATCTACAAGGGTATGTAGATGCACTCTCCTTCCCTCGTTGCTAGAATCTCCATAGATTGATCTTGGTGATGCGTAGAAAATTTTGAATTTCTGCTACGTTCCCCAACAGTGGTTTTTCGTAGGTAAGAAAACATTCTTGCTAGAACCCTATTGAAGCCACATAAAAGATGCAACAACAATTAGAGGACGTCTAACTTGTTTTTGCAGCAATTGCCTTGTGATGTGATATGGCCAAAAGTTGTGATGAATGATGAATGATATATTGTGATGTATGAGATCATGTTCTTGTAATAGGAATCACGACTTTCATGTCGATGAGTATGACAACCGGCAGGAGCCATAGGAGTTGTCTTAATTATTGTATGACCTGCGTGTCGTTGATTCAACGCCATGTAATTACTTTGCTTTATTGCTAAACCGTTAGCTAGAGTAGTAGAAGTAATAGTTGGCGAGCAACTTCATGGAGACACGATGATGGAGATCATGATGATGGAGATCATGGTGTCATACCGGTGACAAGATGATCATGGAGCCCCGAAGATGGAGATCAAAGGAGCTATATGATATTGGCCATATCATGTCACTACTATATAATTGCATGTGATGTTTATTATGTTTATGCATCTTGTTTACTTAGAACGACGGTAGTAAATAAGATGATCCCTTATAATAATTTCAAGAAAGTGTTCTCCTAACTGCGCCGTTGCTAAAGTTAAATCGTTTGAAGCACCACGTGATGATCGGGTGTGATAGATTCCTCGTTCACATACAACGGGTGTAAGACAGTTTTACACATGCAAAACACTTAGGTTAACTTGACGAGCCTAGCATGTACAGACATGGCCTCGGAACACAAGAGACCGAAAGGTCGAACATGAGTCGTATGGAAGATACGATCAACATGGAGATGTTCACCGACGATGACTAGTCCGTCTCACGTGATGATCGGACACGGCCTAGTCGACTCGGATCATGTAACACTTAGATGACTAGAGGGATGTCAAATCTAAGTGGGGAGTTCTTTAAATAATTTTGATTAGATGAACTTAATTATCATGAACATTAGTCTAAAATCTTTGCAAAATGTCTTGTAGATCAAATGGCCAATGCTCATGTCACCATGAACTTCAACGCGTTCCTAGAGAAAACCAAGTTGAAAGATGATGGAAGCAACTATTCGGACTGGGTCCGGAACCGAGATCATCCTCATAGCAGCCAAGAAACAATATGTCCTAGAAGCACCGCTAGGTGAAGCACCCATCGAGAGAACCAAGGCGTTATGAACACTGGCAGTGTCGTCTGATGATTACTCCCTCGTTCGGTGCGGCATGCTTTACAGCTTAGAACCGGGGCTCCAAAAGCGTTTTGAGCAACACGGAGCATATGAGATGTTCGAGGAGCTGAAAATGGTTTTCCAAGCTCATGCCCGGGTCGAGAGATATGAAGTCTCCGACAAGTTCTATAGTTGTAAGATGGAGGAAAATAGTTTTGTCAGTGAGCACATCTGAAAATTTCGGGTTGCACAACCGCTGTCCCAGTGGACATTAACCTCCCAGACGAGGTGGTCATTGACAGAATCCTTGATCGCTCCCACCGAGCTACAAGAGCTTTGTGATGAACTACAATATGCGGGGATGGTGAAAACTATTCCTGAAGTATTTTCAATGCTGAAGTCGGCAGAGGTAGAAATCAAGAAAGAACATCAAGTGTTGATGGTCAATAAAACCACTAAGTTCAAGAAGGGCAAGGGTAAGAAGAACTTCAAGAAGGACAACAAGGATGTTGCCGTGCCCGGTAAGCCAGTTGCCGGAAGAAGTCAAAGAATGGACCCAAGCCTAAGACTGAGTGCTTTTATTGCAAAGGGAAGGGTCACTGGAAGCGGAACTGTCCCAAATACTTAGCAGACAAGAAGGCCGGCAACACTAAAGGTATATTTGATATACATGTAATTGACGTGTACCTTACCAGTACTCATAGTAACTCCTGAGTATTTGATACCGGTGCCGTTGCTCATATTTGTAACTCACAAAGGGAGCTGCGAATAAGCGGAGATCGAAGGGCGAGGTGACGATCTTGGCGTCGGGAATGGTTCCAAGGTTGATGTGATCGCCGTCGACACGCTGCCTCTACATTTACCTACGGATTAGTTTTAAACCTCAATAATTGTTATTTAGTGCCAAGTTTAAGCATGAACATTGTATCGTAATCTTGTTTAATCTGAGATGGCTACTCATTTAAATCCGAGAATAATGGTTGTTCTATTTATATGAGAGATATGTTTTATGGTCATGCTCCGATGGTCAATGGTTTATTCTTAATGAATCTCGAACGTGATGTTACACATATTCATAGTGTGAATACCAAAAGATGTAAAGTTGATAACGATAGTCCCACATACTTGTGGCACTGCCGCCTTGGTCACATTGGTGTCAAGCGCATGAAGAAGCTCCATGCTGATGGACTTTTAGAGTCTCTCGATTATGGATCATTTGACACATGCGAACCATGCCTCATGGGCAAAATGACCAAGACTCCGTTCTCCGGAACAATGGAGCGAGCAACCAACTTATTGGAATTCATACATACCGATGTGTGCGGTCCAATGAGCGTTGAGGCTCGCGGAGTATATCGTTATGTTCTCACTCTCACAGACGACTTAAGTAGATATGGGTATGTCTACTTAATGAAACATAAGTCTGAGACCTTTGAAAAGTTCAAGGAATTTCAGAATGAGGTAGAGAATCAACGTGACCGAAAAATAAAGTTCTTGCGATCAGATCGTGGAGGAGAATATTGAAGTCACGAATTTGGCACACACTTAAGGAAATGTGGAATCGTTTCACAACTCACGCCGCCTGGAACACCTCAGTGTAACGGTGTGTCTGAACGTCGTAATCGCACTCTATTGGATATGGTGCGATCTATGATGTCTCTTACTGATTTACCGCTATCATTTTGGGGATACACTCTAGAGATAGCTACATTCACTTTAAATAGGGCACCGTCTAAATCCGTTGAGAAGACATCGTATGAATTATGGTTTGGGAAGAAACCTAAGCTGTCATTTCTAAAAGTTTGGGGATGCGATGCTTATGTCAAGAAACTTCAACCTGAAAAGCTCGAACCCAAGTCGGAAAAATGCGTCTTCATAGGATACCCTAAGGAAACCATTGGGTATACCTTCTACCTTAGATCCGAAGGCAAGAACTTTGTTGCCAAGAACGGATCCTTTCGGAAAAAGTTTCTCTCGAAAGGAGTAAGTGGGAGGAAAGTAGAACTCAATGAAGTACTACCTCTTGAACCGGAAAGTAGTGCAGCTCGGAAAATGTTCTGTGGTGCCTACACCGATCGGAGAGGAAATAAATGATGATGATCAAGGTACTTTGGATCAAGTTGCTCTGAACTCAGAGGTCCACAAGGACACGTTCCACACCAGAGTGGTATGGCAACCCTGTCTTGGAAATCATGTTGTTAGACAACGGTGAACCTTCGAACTATGAAGAAGCGATGGCGAGCCCAGATTCCAACAAATGGCTTGAAGCCATGCAATCCGAGATAGGATCCATGTATGAAAACAAAGTATGGACTTTGACAGACTTGCCCGATGATCGGCGAGCGATAGAAAACAAATGGATCTTTAAGAAGAAGACGGACGCGGATGGTAATGTTACCATCTATAAAGCTCGACTTATCGCTAAAGGTTATCGGCAAGTTCAAGGGGTTGACTACGATGAGACTTTCTCTCCCGTAGCAAAGCTGAAGTCCGTCCGAATCATGTTAGCAATTGCCGCATACTATGATTATGAGATATGGCAAATGGACGTCAGAACGGCATTCCTTAGCAGCTATCTTAAGGAAGAACTGTATATGATGCAGCCGGAAGGTGTTGTCGACACTAAGAATGCTAACAAGGTATGCAAGCTCCAGCGATCCATTTATGGGCTGGTGCAAGCATCTCGGAGTTGGAACATTCGCTTTGATGAGATGATCAAAGCGTTTGGGTTTATCTTGAGACTTATGGAGTAGCTGCGTTTACAAGAAAGTGAGTGGGAGCTCTGTAGCATTTCTCATATTATATGTAGATGACATACTTTTGATGGGAAATGATATAGAACTTTTGGATAGCATTAAGGCATACTTGAATAAGAGTTTTTCAATGAAAGACCTTGGAGAAGCTGCTTATATATTAGGCATCAAGATCTATAGAGATAGATCGAGACGCCTCATAGGTCTTTCACAAAGCACATACCTTGATAAAATATTGAAGAAGTTCAAAATGGATCAGTCCAAGAAAGGGTTCTTGCACTGTATTACAAGGTGTGAAATTGAGCTCGGCTCAATGTCCGACCACGACGTAAGATATAGAAGAGATGAGTGTCATCCCTATGCATCAGCCATAGGGTCTATTATGTATGCCATCTGTGTACCATACCTGATGTAAACCTTGCTGTAAGTTTGGTAGGAAGGTACCAAAGTAATCCCAGCAAGGAACACTTTGGACAGCGGTCAAGAATACCTGAAGTACCTGAAAAGGACTAAGGACATGTTTCTCGTTTATGGAGGTGACGAAGAGCTCGTCGTAAAGGGTTACGTCGGCGCTAAGCTTCGTCACAAATATGGATGACTCTAAGTCACAAACCGGATCGTGTATATGTTGAATGGTGGAGCGATGGCTGGTGCAGCTGCAAGCGAGCGTCGTGGCGGGATCTACATGTGAAGCGGAGTACATGGTAGCCTCGGAGGCAGCACATGAAGCAATTTGGGTGAAGGAGTTAATCACCGACCTAGGAGTCATACCCAATGCGTCGGGGCCGATCAAACTCTTCCGTGACAACACTGGAGCTATTGCACTTGCCAAGGAGCCCAGGTTTCACAAGAAGACCAGGCACATCAAGCGTCGCTTCAACTCCATTCATGAAAATGTTCAAGATGGAGACATAGAAATTTACAAAGTGCATACGGATCTAAATGTCGCAGATCCGTTGACTAAACCTCTTCCGCGAGCAAAACATGATCAACACCAGAACTCTATGGGTGTTCGATTCATCACAATGTAACTAGATTATTGACTCTAGTGCAAGTGGGAGACTGTTGAAAATATGCCCTAGAGGCAATAACAAAAGGATTATTATTATATTTCCTTGTTCGTGATAATTGTCTTTTATTCATGCTAAAATTGTATTATTCGGAAATCATAATACACATGTGAATACATAGACTACTGTATGTCCCTAGTGAGCCTCTAGTTGAATAGCTCGTTGATCAACAGATAGTCATGGTTTCCTGACTATGGACATTGGATGTCATTGATAACGGGATCACATCATTAGAAGAATGATGTGATGGACAAGACCCAATCCTAAGCATAGCACAAGATCGTGTAGTTCGATTTGCTAGAGCTTTTCCATTGTCAAGTATCTTTTACTTAGACCATGAGATCGTGTAACTCCCGGATACCGTAGGAGTGCTTTGGGTGTACCAAACGTCACAACGTAACTGGGTGACTATAAAGGTGCACTACAAGTATCTCCGAAAGTGTCTGTTGGGTTGTCACGGATCGAGACTGGGATTTGTCACTCCGTATTACGGAGAGGTATCACTGGGCCCATTCGGTAATGCATCATCATAATGAGCTCAAAGTGACCAAGTGTTTGGTCACGAGATCATGCATTATGGTACGAGTAAAGTGACTTGCCGGTAATGAGATTGAACAAGGTATTGGGATACCAACGATCGAATCTCGGGCAAGTAACATACCGATTGACATAGGGAATAGAATACAGGGTTGCTTGAATCCTCGACATCGTGGTTCATCCGATGAGATCATCGAGGAGTATGTGGGAGCCAACATGGGTATCCAGATCCCGATGTTGGTTATTGACCGGAGAGCCGTCTCGGTCATGTCTACATGTCTCCCGAACCCGTAGGGTCTACACACTTAAGGTTCGGTGACGCTAGGGTTGTATGAATATGAGTATGCAGCAAACCGAATGTTGTTAGGAGTCCCGAATGAGATACCGGACGTCACGAGGAGTTCCGGAATGGTCGGAGGTAAAGAATTATATATAGGATGTGCGGTTTCGCCATCGGGAAAGTTTCGGTCACCGGTATTGTCTGGGACCACCGGAAGGGTCTCGAGGTCCATCGGGTGGGGCCACCTATCCGGAGGGCCCGTGGGCTGAAGTGGGGGCGAACCAGCCCCTAGTGGGCTGGTGCGCCCATGAGCCCTCCTGCGCCTAGGGTTGTAAACCCTAGGGTGAAGCGCACCCACTTGCCTTGGGGGCACTCCACCCCTGCCGCCGCCCCTTGTGAGATTCCCATCTCCAGGTCAGGCGCCCCAGGAGCCTATATAAGGAGGGGGAGGAGGGCAGCCGCACCTAAGTCTTGGCGCCTCCTCCCCTGCTACACCTCCTCCTCCTCCCGTAGTTGCTTGGCGAAGCCTGCCGAACCTGCTGCATCCACCACCACGCCGTCGTCTGCTGGATCTTCATCAACCTCTCCTTCCCCTTGCTGGATCAAGACGGAGGAGACGTCACGCTGACCGTACGTGTGGTGAACGCGGAGGTGCCGTCCGTTCGGCGCTAGGATCTCCAGTGATTTGGATCACGACGAGAACGACTCCCTCAACCCCGTTCTATTGAACGCTTCCACACGCGATCTACAAGGGTATGTAGATGCATCTCTCTCTCTCTCTCTCTCTCTCTCTCTCTCTCTCTCTCTCGTTGCTAGATGAACTCATAGATGGATCTTGGTGAACGTAGGAAAATTTTATTTTATGCAACGTTCCCCAACAGCTGTCTCGGCGGCAAGAGCTTGACGCTCCGCCGAAGCCAGTCGTCCTGTGACGGGCTCAGTATCCTCGGCAATATCCTTACCGGTGGCTCCGGGGAGCTCGGCGGGAAAGTACTTGCCGGGCCCTGATTTCCTCCTCTTATTTTTTCTGTTGATGGATCAACGGATGGCTGAGTTAGCTGAAGCACAAAGGTACCTGGTTCCACAGGTAGCTTGAAGGCAGCGCGTTTTTACAGGTAATCGGCGATATCATTCTCCACTCGGGGAACGTGTTCAGCCTGTATACTATCGAAGCGCTCTTCCAGCTTTCTCACTTCATCGACGTAGGCCTTCATCAACGGGCTCTGGTAATCCTTGTTGACTTGCTTGACGACAAGCTGCGAGTCTCCCCTGACGATGAGTTTATTGATTCCGAGGTCCTGCGCGATCCTAAGACCGGCAAGCAGCCCTTCGTATTCTATCGTATTGTTTGTTGACACCTCCCTGGGGAAGTGCATCTGGATCACGTACTTGAGGTGCTCTCCGGTGGGCGCGACAAGCAGTACGCCTGCCCCGGCGCCTTGTAAGGAGAAAGCTCCATCAAAGT
Source organism: Aegilops longissima (assembly GCA_021605205.1). Classification (NCBI taxonomy): domain Eukaryota; kingdom Viridiplantae; phylum Streptophyta; class Magnoliopsida; order Poales; family Poaceae; genus Aegilops; species Aegilops longissima. The sequence continues at coordinate 663,558,049 of CM038678.1, forward strand.
ACATGATCCAATCACAACTTGCCTCCTTGCCGAGGAGGGCAATCTCTTGGGCTTCTTCGTCAGGCGTAGCGGTCCATTCTGCAATGAACTCCGCTAGGACTCGGCTCTGAATCGTCGAAGTACTTTCAAACTTGAGGCCAAAGCTGGACAGCTCCAGTGCCCATTCCACAATTCTTCCCGTCGCATCCGGATTGTGCAATATCCGTTGCAGAGGGAAGCGAGTGACGACAGTGATCTCGTGTGCCTGGAAGTAGTGACACAGCTTCCTCGAGGCCATGAGAAGGCTGAAGAGCAGTTTCTGCACGCCGGAGTACCTTGATCTAGCCCCCTGCAGGAGGGAAGTAACAAAGTAGACCGGGTGCTGCATCATTTTCTTCTTCGGCGGCACTCCAACTGGCTGTGTCGTCTCTGCATTGGTGGTGTCGGGCTCTACCGCTACCATCTCCTCGTCGTCAACCTCTCTCTGTGCCACCAGTGCGGCGCTGACCACCTGGTCCGTTGCCGCCAGGTATAGCAGCAACGACTCCTGTGGCCTAGGCGCAACTAGTATTGGCGCGGAGGAGAGGTAGTTCTTCAAACCTTGCAATGCTGCTTCGGCTTCTGGCGTACACTCCATCGGGCCCGCCTTTTTCAGGATCTTGAAAAAGGGAAGGGCGCGCTCGACAGACTTGGAAATGAACCTGCCCATGGTGGCGACGCAACCAGCAAGACGACGCACATCCTTGATTCGCTTGGGTGCTTCAATCTGCTCTATAGCTTTGATTTTGTCCGGATTGGCCTCTATCCCACGCTGTGACACCAAGAACCCGAGAAGCTTGCCGGACGGGACGCCAAAGACGCACTTCTCAGGGTTCAGCTTGAGGTTGATCTTGCGCAGGTTTGCAAATGTTTCTTGCAAATCTGGTATGAGAGTTGCCCTGTCCTTGGTTTTGACCACTATGTCATCCATATAAGCTTCCATATTTCTATGGAGCTGGGGTTCAAAACCAATCTGGACCGCCCTTGCAAACGTCGAACCAGCACTCTTCAACCCGAAAGGCATCCGCATGAAACAATACGTACCACATGGGGTGATGAATGTTGTTTTCTCTTTGTCTTCTCTTGTCATGAAGATCTGGTGGTAGCCGGAGTAGGTGTCGAGGAATGACAACAGATCACACCCAACCGTGGAGTCAACAATCTGATCGATGCACGGCAACGGGAAGGGGTCTCTAGGGCAAGCCTTATTGATATCTGTGTAATCAATACACAGCCTCCACTTCCCATTTGCCTTGCGCACCACGACCGGATTGGCCAACCACGTTGGATGGAGCACTCCTCTTACCAAACCCGCTGCTTCCGGTTCCGGATCTCTTCCGTGATGAACTCTTGTCGTTCCAAAGCTTGCTTTCGACCTTCAGCACGGGCGCCCATGAGGCGCAGACAGCAAGGTGGTGCTCAATCACCTCCACAGGAACACGGGGATGTCGGAAGCTTGCCATGCAAACACATCGACATTCGCTCGCGGGAAGGTGACGACGCGTCTTCCTATTTGTCGTCAAGGGTGGAGCTTATGGTAAAGCCCCTCCGTGTCGTCCTCATTGTGAAAACCTTCTTGGTTCCCGGCGGTATGGCCACAGGTTTCTTGTTTCTGCCGGTGGAGCTCTCTGGCACGTCCTCGACGGCAGCGCTACACTCCGAAGAGGTGCGCTTGCCGGAGTGGGTGTTCGAGGTCTCACCGGTCTTCTTCTTCTTCCCTCCCGGGGTCCCAGCAGCAGGAGCAAGTGCCCTAGCAGCGGTAGCTGCTGCAACTACTTGCTGGTATAATTGGTCAGCGCAAATCAGCGCATCTTTCTTGTCGGAGGGGATGGTGATGATCGTCACAGGTCCTGGCATCTTCCGGGTGTTGTAGGCGTAGTGTGACGCCGCCATGAACCTGGCCAGCGCTGGGCGGCCAAGGATCCCGTTGTAGGGCAAGGCGATCATGGCAACATCGAACACGATCCTCTCCGTCCTGAAGTTCGGGTCGCTTCCAAAAGTCACGGGCAACGTGACCTTCCCCTTGGGTTGGCTTCTTCCCGGGTTGACCCCCTGAAACGTGCCCGTCTCTTCGAGGTCTCCATCAGGAATCTGCAGTTTCTCGATCACGGCAGGCGAGATCAAGTTCAGACCGGCCCCGCCATCGACTAGCATGATCGTCACCTTGAGGTTGCATATTGTTGGTGAAACCAACAATGGCAAGCACCCGACCGCAGTAGTGCGATCAGGGTGGTCCTCATTGTCAAAAATGATAGGTGTGCTGGACCACTTCAGCGCCCTTTGGGCACCAAGCAGCGGCTCTGCCGCTGTAATCTCGCGCACTGCTTATTTAAGCGGCGGTGAGAAGTATCGCGATGGCGCCGCCGTCGATGCACATGGCCTCTGTAGCTTTACGAAACTCTTGGTGCCGGATTCGTCGTCCTCTTCGTGATCGTCATCTTACGGCTTTACATCACGGCCCGGCGGGCCTCTCTGTTGCTTATCCTTGCCGCGATGGCCCGCTTTGGTAAATCACGCTTCTTGCGGACCCTCGGCACCGTCTAAGCCCTTCTCCTTGTCCCGCCTCTCATACTCAGCCCTCTGCTTCTCAGCGAGAGCTCAACCTGTCGGCAGTCCTGGAGAGCATGGCCTTTGGTGCGATGGATCTTGCAGTATCGCTTGCCAGAGTTTCCTGGCTTCTCGGCAGCCTCCAAGGCCCGGCAGGCGACACATCCGGCAACCTCCTTGCCGGGGTCATCTGCCCTGGTTTTCTTGGTGGAGCCAGCGTCATCAGGTCCCTCGACGGCAAGCACGGATTTTCCTTTGCGCTTGTTGTTGCGGCGCCAGCCTTCCTTCACCGGGGCGGCAATATCCTCATCTGAGGAGTCAGTTTCCACGCCGGCATCTTTGCCGGGGTACTTCCTTCCCTCTTCAGCTCGGGCACATTTGTCAGCAAGAACATAGAGTTCCGCTACATCTCTCACCTTGTTCATTGCCAGCTCTTCGCGCATCTTGCGGTTACGCATGTTCTGATGGAACACGCTGATGATGGCGGTAGGGTGAACATCAGGGATATTGTACTGTACCCGGCTGAACCTCTGAATATACTTGCGGAGACTCTCGCCTCCCTTCTGGCGAATGACGTGCAGGTCGCTTGCTTGGCCATGGGCTTGGTGGCCTCCAGTAAAGGCGCCCACGAACTCATGGCACAAATCCGACCAGGAGGAAATAGAGTCTACCGTCAAGTGCATCAACCATGACATGGCATTGGGTTTAAGAGCCAACGGGAAGTAATTCGCAAGCACCTTATCGTCGCGGGCTCCGGCAGCTTGCATCGCGATGGTGTAGACACTAAGGAACTCGGACGGGTGGGTCTTGCCATTGTACTTTTCGCCCACGTCGAGTTTGAAGGTGCGGTGAGTGGGCCACTGGAACTGCCGCAACTCATGGGTAAAAGCCGGACACCCTACCTCGTAAGGTAGACCTCCAGGGCTCCCCGGTGCCGGGTGGCTCACAGCAGGCCCTGCTCGCCTGTCTGATTGGTGGCGCGCTCCGCGTCGGCGCTCGATAGTGGTTCGAGCGTCTTCATGTTCTCGTTCCCGAAGAACTTGGCGTTGGTCACAGCGGGCCCGCGGGTCGGACGATGCTACGGAGATCTTGTCGCCCGTAATGTCGTGACGGGCCGGTCTCCGCGGTACCGGGCAAGGAGGAGGCGAGTGCGTCATGGTCACGGCGCCGCCGGCTCTCCTGCCACTGGTGCGTGGGACTCCGTCGGAGCATCGACCCGGGGCCTCCACCGGACTCGTTTCGTCTTTGTTGGCCACCGCAACAAGGCTTCGGATAGTGGCTCTCCATTCGTCAAGTTTCCCGTAGTGGGAGGAAATCGAGAAGCAATCTGCGCGCGCCGAACCTTCTGCGGCGTTGGTGGCAGCGAAACCTGCACGAATCGCGGCAAGGCCGACTTCCCGACCATGTCAGAAGGAGCTCTATCACGACCCCGCGGTCGCATGCCATCTTCACCAGCGCCTGGCGAGCGGGCAGGTTTTCTAAATTCCGGGAGTGGCGCTCGGTGCTCTTTCCGCGGTGACGCCCGGGGTCCTCGGCGTGATTACGCCATTCGTCGTGCGCGGCTTGAGAGGAGCGCGCCGTCGGCACCGGCGTGGGAGTCTTGGAAGCCCTCGCGTCGCCTTCGGGCAGGGTGGCAGCGATCTTGGAAGGCCCCGCGCCACCCGCGGAGGGCCTGGCTCCATCTTTGGATTTGGCGGCGTGCGGCCCGTTACCAGGCGCACGAACATCGCCGCCTCCCAAACTTCGGCTGCTGGGACGGTGTTGGTGTTCGTGAACGGCGCCCCGGGTCCTTTCTGCGACCGGTCCGCTGCTCGCCCACGTCGGGACGAGATGTCCGGCTTCCGACGGGCCAACCGCCACTGTCATCTTCTTCTTGGGCGCCATGACGATGAAGAGGCATCGAACTAACTGCTAGAGCCGAGTCTCACAACTGCGCACCCCTACCTGGCGCGCCAAAGATGTCGGTGTAGGAACGACACCTATGGGATCACAAGAATCCCTACTACGGTTGCGGGGCGCGGGGTCGTGAGAAGAGCGGATCAAACAGATAGCACACGGTCTCTTTATCCATGTTCGGGCTGCGAGGATGCGTAAAACCCTACTCCTGCTTTGGTGGTATGTTTATCTGTGTTCTTGAGCTAGCAATGGGGCGTGAGGAGCTCCAAAAGGCCGAATCCTCCTCCTGGTCGCCTTGGGCCTCCTTTTATAGGGAAAGGGGTTGCCACAAAGGCACACAGGAGGTGGAAAGGGCTGCTGATGATGCGAGTTTATCCCTCGCATTACATGACAAGCGCCATTAATGTGTCTTGCTTAGGTGTCCTTGCTTTACGGGGACAGGGAGAGCCTGTCTCGTCCGTCGCCGCTCCCTTCGTGTCGACCGCGCGCACTGCCAGCGGTGCCCGTGGTGCCATGTAGGCGGCGGTGCGGCTGAGGTGGCGCAGGGGTGGGTCTCCACGAAGATCCGCTTGCCGCCACACAGGTGCCTGCCCAACTGGTTGGGTCGGCAGCTGCATGCGAACGGCGGTGAAGGTTTGATTAGCGTGGGCCCGATGGTGGCCCTACGGGTGTCCTTGGCAAGGGCCTCGCCGTAGCCCCGGCAAAGGTCTTGCTAGGGCCCCGGCAAGGGTCTTGCCGTGGCGCCTGCTGACATCCCCGGCAAGGCTCTTGCCGGGGGCCTTGTGGTCCTCCTTGGCTGGGATCCCGCCAAGGGTCGTCATCTTCTATAGTGTGTATCTGATCTTGAATGTCTTCACAAAGATCTGCATGCCACCACGGTGATGTCTCCCGAATCCTTGCCCCATGGGGGCAGTGGACTCAAGGGTGACTCGCTCCATAGGTGTGGGACGAGCTGCCGCGGCAAGGTTCTTGCCGGGTTTGCTAAAACCGCCTCCCGGCAAGGGTCTTGCCGGGGGAGTCCGCTTCGTCCCCTTTGCTCTTTGTGTTCTCGCTCTTGGCGTTGTTCTGTTCCTCCCGAGCTTACCTTGGCTCACCTCCCTTGCCTTGCTCAGTGCGGTGGTGCCCGCGGCTCAGACTGCCCGTGCACAGTTATAGGGGTACAAAAGGTGTACCCCTCTTTTTGTACACCGACACCCCGGAAGGCATCCCCTCTTTCGTCCACTTCCATCGGTAATTTACTTGGAGCTATATTTTTATTCACCACATGATATGTGTTTTGCTTGGAGCGTCTTGTATTATTTGCGTCTTTGCTTGTTAGTTTACCACAATCATCCTTGATGTACACACCTTTTGAGAGAGCCATACATGAATTGGAATTTGATAGAATACTTTATGTGCTTCACTTATATCTTTTGAGCTTGATAGTTTTGCTCATAGTGCTTCACTTATATCTTTTGAGCATGATAGTTTTTGCTCTAGTGCTTCACTTAGATCTTTTAGAGCATGGTGGTGGATTTGTTTTAAAGAAACTTGATCTCTCATGCTTCACTTAGATTATTTTGAGAGTCATTAATAGCATGGTAATTTGCTTAATGTTAATATACTTGGTATTCAAGATATGTGAAACTTTCTTTTGAGTGCGTTGAATACTAAGATAAGTTTGATGCTTGTGATAATATCAAAGTTGTGCTAGTTGAGTAGTTGTGAATTTGAGAAATCCTTGTGTTGAAGGTAGCAAATCCTGTAGCATGCACGTATGGTTAAAGTTGTGTAACAAATTTGAAACATGAAGTGTACCTGGCTTGTGCATCCTTATGAGTGGCGGTCGGGGACGGCGATGGTCTTTTCCTACCAATCTCCCCTAGGAGCATGCGCGTAGTACTTGATTTTGATGACTTCAAATTTTTGCAATAAGTATATGATTTCTTTTGACTAATGTTGAGTCCATGGATTATCGCACTTTTACCTTTCCACCTTTGCTAGCCTCTTCGATCTGATTGCATTGCCCTTTCTCACCTTGAGAGTTGGTGCAAACTTCACGGTGCATCAAACCCGTGATACGATCGCTCTATCACACATAAACCTCCTTATATCTTCCTCAAAACAGCCACCATACCTACCTTTTATGGCATTTCCATAGCCATTCCGAGATATATTGCCATGCAACTTTCCACCGTTCCGTTCATCATCATCGTGACATACTTTGCTTTTGTCATATTGCCATTGCATGATCATGTAGTTGACATCGTATTTGTGGCAAAGTCACCATGCATTGTTTTTCATACATGTGACTCTTGATTCATTGCACCATCCGCACATACACCGGAGGCATTCATATAGAGTCATACCTTGTTCTAGTTTGAGTTGTAATCCTTATGTTGTAATCAATAGAAGTGTGATGATCATCATTATTAGAGCATTGCCCAAAAAAAAGAGAAAGGCCAAAAAGAAAAAAAAGAAAGGCCCAAAAAAAGAAAATAAATAAAAAGTGCAATGCTACTATCTCTTTTTCCACACTTGTGCTTCAAAGTAGCACATTGTTCTTCATGTAGAGTCTCATATATTGTGCTTCAAAGTAGCACCTTGTTCTTCATGTAGTGAGTCTCATATATTGTGCTTCAAAGTAGCACCATGTTTTTCATATAGTGAGTCTCATAAGTTGTCTTTTATACTAGTGGGAATTTTTCGTTATAGAACTTGGCTTGTATATTCCTACGATGGGCTTCCTCAAAATGCCCTAGGTCTTCATGAGCAAGCAAGTTGGATGCACACCCACTAGTTTTATTTTGTTGAGCATTCATAGCTCTAGTGCATCCGTTGCATGGCAATCCCTACTCCTCATGTTAACATCAATTGATGGGCATGTCCATAGCCCGTTGATTATCCTAGTCAATGTGAGACTTTCTCCTTTTTTGTCTTCTCCACACAATCCCCGTCATCATAATCTATTCCACCCATAGTGCTATATCCATGGCTCACGCTCATGTATTGCGTGAAGGTTGAAAAAGTTTGAGATTATTTAAGTATGAAACAATTGCTTGGCTTTTCATCGGGGGTATAGAAGTTGGGAACATCTTTGTGTGAAGAAAATGAAGCATAGCCTAACTATATGATTTTGTATGGATGAACTTTCTTTTGCCATGCTATTTTGAGAAGACATGATTACTTTGATTATGCTTGAAGTATTATTATTTTTATGTCAATATAAACTTTTGTCTTGAATCTTTCGGATCTGAATATTCAAACCATGATTAAGAAGATTTACATTGAAATTATGCCAAAGTATCACTCCGCATCAAAAATTCTCTTTTTATCGTTTACCTACTCGAGGACGAGCAGGAATTAAGCTTGGGGATGCCTGATACGTCTCCAACGTATCTATAATTTTTGATTGCTCCATGCTACTTTATCTATTGTATTGGACTATAATTTGCTTTATTTTCCACTTTTATATTACTTTTGGGACTAACCTATTAACGGAGGCCCAGCCCAAATTGTTGTTTTTCCTTTTTCAGATTTGAAGAAACAGAATATCAAGCGGAGTCCAAACGGAATGAAACCTTGAAACGTGATTTTCTCACGAGCGTGATCCGGAGACTTGGACCCTCGCCAAGGAACCAGAGAGGTGGTCACGAGGGTGGGGGCGCCCCCTAGGGCGCCCACGCCTCGTGGGCCCCTCAGCTCCACCGACGTACTCCTTCCTCCTATATATACCTCGTACCCCCAAGCGATCGAACAGGGCCAAAACCTAATTCCACCGCCGCAACTTCCTGTATCCACGAGATCCCATCTTGGGGCCTGTTAGGAGCTCACGGGAGGGCATCCACCATGGAGGCTTCTACATCAACACCATAGCCTCTTCGATGAAGTGTGAGTAGTTTACTTCAGACCTTGGGTCCATAGCTAGTAGCTAGATGGCTTCTTCTCTCTTTTTGATCTCAATACAATGTTCTCCCCTCTCTTGTGGAGATCTATTTGATGTAATCTTCTTTTTACCGTGTGTTTGTTGAGACCGATGAATTGTGGGTTTATGATCCAGCTTATCTATGAATAATAGTTGAATCTTCTCTGAATTCTTTTATGTATGATTGAGTTATCTTTGCAAGTCTCTTCGAATTATCCGTTTGGTTTGGCCAACTAGATTGGTAGTTCTTGCAATGGGAGAAGTGCATGGCTTTGGGTTCAATCTTGCGGTGTCCTTACCCAGTGACAGAAAGGGTTGCAAGGCACGTATTGTATTGTTGCCATCGAGTATAACAAGATGGGGTATTTCTCATATTGCATGAATTTATTCCTCTACATCATGTCATCTTGCTTAAGGCGTTACTCTGTTTTTAACTTAATACTCTAGATGCATGCTGGATAGTGGTCGATGAGTGGAGTAATAGTAGTAGATGCAGAATCGTTTTGGTCTACTTGTCTCGGACGTGATGCCTATATACATGATCATACCTAGATAACCTCATAACTATGCTCAATTATGTCAATTGCTCAACAGTAATTTGTTCACCCACCGTAGAATACATGTGCTCTTGAGAGAAGCCACTAGTGAAACCTATGGCCCCCGGGTCTATTCTCATCATATCAATCTCCATCACTTTTATACTTGCTTTGTTTTACTTTGCCTTTTACTTTTCACTTTGCATCTTTATACCAAAAATACCAAAAATATTATCTCTATCGGATCTCACTCTCGTAAGTGACCGTGAAGGGAATGACAACCCCTAATCGCGTTGGCTGCGAGTAGCTATCGTTTTGTGCAGGTACGAGGGACTTGTGCGTGGCCTCCTACTGGATTGATACCTTGGTTCTCAAAAACTGAGGGAAATACTTACGCTACTGTGCTGCATCTGTTGGAAATATGCCCTAGAGGCAATAATAAATTAGTTATTATTATTATATTTCCTTGTTCATGATAATCGTTTATTATCCATGCTATAATTGTATTGATAGGAAACTCAAATACATGTGTGGATATATAGACAACACCATGTCCCTAGCAAGCCTCTATTGGCTAGCTCATTGATCAATAGATGGTTACGGTTTCCTAACCATGGACATTGGATGTCATTGATAACGGGATCACATCATTAGGAGAATGATGTGATGGACAAGACCCAATCCTAAGCCTAGCACAAAGATCGTAGTTCATATGCTAAAGCTTTTCTAATGTCAAGTATCATTTCCTTAGACCATGAGATTGTGCAACTCCGGATACCGTAGGAATGCTTTGGGTGTACCAAACGTCACAACGAATCGGGTGGCTATAAAGGTGCATTACGGTATCTCCGAAAGTGTCTGCTGGGTTGGCACGAATCGAGATCTGGAATTTGTCACTCGTAAACGGAGAGGTATCTCTGGGCCCACTCGGTAGGACATCATCATAATGTGCACAATGTGACCAAGGGGTTGATCACGGGATGATGTGTTACGGAACGAGTAAAGAGACTTGCCGGTAACGAGATTGAACAAGGTATCGGGATACCGACGATCGAATCTCGGGCAAGTACAATACCGCTAGACAAAGGGAATTGTATACGGGATCGATTGAGTCCTTGACATCGTGGTTCATCCGATGAGATCATCGTGGAACATGTGGGAGCCAACATGGGTATCCAGATCCCGCTGTTGGTTATTGACCGGAGAACGTCTCGGTCATGTCTGCATGATTCCCGAACCCGTAGGGTCTACACACTTAAGGTTCGATGACGCTAGGGTTATAAAGGAAGTTTGTATGTGGTTACCGAATGTTGTTCGGAGTCCCGGATGAGATCCCGGACGTCACGAGGAGTTCCGGAATGGTCCGGAGGTAAAGATTTATATATGGGAAGTTCTATTTTGATAACCGGAAAAGTTTCGGGGTTTATCGGTAACGTACCGGGACCACCGGGAGTGTCCCGGGGGTCCACCAAGTGGGGCCACCAACCACAGAAGGTTGCGTGGGCCAAGTGTGGGAGGGAACCAGCCCCAAGGGGGCTGGTGCGCCCCCCACAAGAGGCCCAAGGCGCAGGGAAGTGGGGAAGGGGGGCAAACCCTAGGGCAGATGGGCCCTAAGGCCCATCTAGTGGGCGCCCCCCCTCTCTCCCCTTGTGGCCGCCACCCATAGATGGGTTTTGGGGGCTGCCGCCCCTCTAGGGGTGGGAACCCTAGAGGGGGCGCACCCTCCTCCCCTTCCCATATATATATGAGGCCTAGGGGCTGCCCATAACACACGAGAGCCTCCCTCTCCAGGCGCAGCCCTGCCTCTCCTCCTCCTCCTCTCCCTTGGTGCTTGGCGAAGCCCTGCGGGATTTCCACGCTCCTCCATCACCACCATGCCGTTGTGCTGCTGCTGGATGGAGTCTTCCTCAACCTCTCCCTCTCTCCTTGCTGGATCAAGGCATGGGAGACGTCACCGGCTGTCGCGTGTGTTGAACGCGGAGGTGCCGTCTGCTCGCACTAGGATCTCCGGTGATTTGGATCACGACAAGTCACGACTCCTTCAACCCGTTCTCTTGAACGCTTCCGCTTAGCGATCTACAAGGGTATGTAGATGCACTCTCCTTCCCTCGTTGCTAGTTTCTCCATAGATAGATCTTGGTGACACGTGGGAAAATTTTGAATTTCTGCCACGCTCCCCAAAGGGCATCATGAGCTAGGTCTATTGCGTAGATTCTTTGCACGAGTAGAACACAAAGTAGTTGTGGGCGTTGATGATGTTCAATATGCTTACCGTTACTAGTCCAATCTTGTTTCGACGGTATTGTGGGATAAAGCGGCCCGGACCGACCTTACACGTACTCTTACGTGAGACAGGTTCCACCGATGACATGCACTTGGTGCATAAGGTGGCTAGCGGTGCCGCTCTCCCACTTTAGTCGGAACGGATTCGATGAAAAGGGTCCTTATGAAGGGTAAATAGCAATTGGCATATCACGTTGTGGTTTTGCGTAGGTAAGAAACGTTCTTGCTAGAAACCCAAAGCAGCCACGTAAAACATGCAAACAACAATTAGAGGACGCCTAACTTGTTTTTGCAGGGTATGCTATGTGATGTGATATGGCCAAGAAGAATGTGATGAATGATATGTGATGTATGAGATTGATCATGTTCTTGTAATAGGATTCACGACTTGCATGTCGATGAATATGACAACGGCAGGAGCCATAGGAGTTGTCTTTATTTATTGTATGACCTGCGTGTCATTAAACAACGCCATGTAATTACTTTACTTTATTGCTAACCGTAGCCATAGTAGTAGAAGTAATAAGTTGGCGAGACAACTTCATGGAGACACGATGATGGAGATCATGATGATGGAGATCATGGTGTCATGCGGTGACAATGATGATCATGGAGCCCCAAGATGGAGATCAAAGGAGCAATATGATATTGGCCATATCATGTCACTACTATATAATTGCATGTGATGTTTATTATGTTTATGCATCTTGTTTACTTAGAACGACGGTAGTAAATAAGATGATCCCTTACAAAATTTCAAGAAGTGTTCTCCCGACTGTGCACCGTTGCTACAGTTCGTCGCTTCTAAGCACCACGTGATGATCGGGTGTGATGGATTCTTACGTTCACATACAACGGGTGTAAGACAGATTTACACAGCAAAACACTTGGGGTTAACTTGACGAGCCTAGCATGTGCGACATGGCCTCGGAACACGAGACCGAAAGGTCGAGCATGAGTCGATAGTAGATACGATCAACATGAAGATGTTCACCGATGATGACTAGTCTGTCTCACGTGATGATCGGACACGGCATAGTTGACTCGGATCATGTAATCACTTAGATGACCAGAGGGATGTCTATCTGAGTGGGAGTTCATAAGATGAACTTAATTATCCTGAACATAGTCAAAAGATCTTTGCAAAGTATGTCGAAGCTCGCGCTTTAGTTCCACTGTTTAGATATGTTCCTAGAGAAAATATAGTTGAAAGTTGAAATGAGCGATTATGCGGACAATGAAAGCTTATGTCCTTAATGCACCGCTCAGTATGCTGAACCCCAAGCGTCGTTTGTGGATGTTGCGAACATCGGACATACACGTTTTGATAACTACGTGATAGTTCAGTTAAACGGTTTAGAGTTGAGGCACCAAAGACGTTTTTCGAAACGTCGTGGAACATATGAGATGTTTCGAGGGCTGAAATTGGGATTTCAAGCTCGTGCCCACGTCAAGAGGTATATGACCTCCGGCGATTTTCTTAGCCTGCAAACTAAGGGAGAAAAGCTCAATCGTTGAGCTTGTGCTCAGATTGTCTGAAGTGCAACAATCACTTGAATCGAGTGGGAGTTGATCTTCCAGATGAGATAGTGATGTTTCTCCAAAGTCATTGCCACCAAGCTACTAGAGCTTCGTGATGAACTATAACATATCAAGGATAGAGATGATGATCCTTGAGGTATTCGCGTTGTTTGACATCACGAAAGTATAAGTCAAGAAGGAGCATCAATTGTTGATGGTTGGTGAAACCACTAGTTTCAAGAAGGGCAAGGGCAAGAAGGGACACTTCATGAATCGGCAAATCAGTTGCTGCTCCAGTGAAGAAACCCAAGGTTGAACCCAAACCCGAGACTAAGTGCTTCTGTAATAAGGAGAACAGCCACTGGAGCAGCATTACCCTGGATACTTGGTAGATAATAAGGCTGGCAAGGTCGATAGAAGTATATTGGATATACATTATGTTAATGTGTACTTTACTAGTACTCCTAGTAGCACCAGGGTACTAAGATACCGGTTCGGTTGCTAAGTGTTAGTAACTCGAAATAAAAGGCTACGGAATAAACGGAGACTAGCTAAAGGTGAGCTGACGATATATGTTGGAAGTGTTTCCAAGGTTGATGTGATCAAGCATCGCACGCTCCCTCTACCATCGAGATTAGGTGTTAAACCTAAATAATTGTTATTTGGTGTTTGCGTTGAGCATAGACATGATTGGATTATGTCTATCGCAATACGGTTATTCATTTAAGGAGAATAATGGTTACTCTATTTATTTGAATAATACCTTCAATGGTCTTGCACCTAAATGAATGGTTTATTGAATCTCGATCGTAGTGATACACATTTTCATGCCAAGAGGTATAAGATAGTAATGATAGTACCACTTACTTGTGGCACGCCATGTAAGTCATATTGGTGTAAAAGCATGAAGAAGCTCCATGTTGATGGATCTTTGGACTCACTCGTTTTGAAAAGTTTGAGACATGCGAACCATGTCTATTGGTGTATATGCATGAAGAAACTCCATGCAGATGGATCGTTTAGACTCACTTGATTTTGAATCACTTGAGATATGCAAAACATACCACATGGACAAGATGACCTAAAAGCCTCGGTTTCATAAGATGGAACAAGATAGCAACTTGTTGGAAGTAACACATTTTGATGTATGCAGTCCAATGAGTCTTTGAGGCATGCAATGAATATCGTTATGTTCTTACTTCACGATGATTTAAGTAGATGTTGAGAATATTTACTTGATGAAACACAATTCTGAATTATTGAATGGTTCAAGTATTTTCAGAGTGAAGTTGAAGATCATTGTGACAAAAGGATAAAATGTCTATGATATGATCATAGAGATGAATATCTGAGTTACGAGTTTTGGCACACAATTAAGACATTGTGCAAATTGTTTCACAATTAATACCGCCTGGAACACCATAGTGTGATGGTGTGTCCGAACATCATAGTTGCACCTTATTGGATATGGTGCGTACCATGATGTCTCTTATCGAATTACCACTATCGTTCATGGGTTAGGCATTAGAGACAACCGCACTCACTTTAATAGGGTACCACGTAATTCCGTTGAGATGACACCGTATGAACTATGGTTTAGAGAAACCTAAGCTGTCATTTCTTAAAAGTTTGGGGCTGCGACGCTTATGTGGAAAAGTTTCAGGTTGATAAGCTCGAACCCAAAGCGGACAAAATGCATCTTCATAGGACACCCAAAACAGTTGGGTATACCTCCTGATTCAGATCCTGAAGCAATAGGGATTGTTTCTTTAATCGGGTCCTTTCTCGAGGAAAAGTTCGTCTCGAAAAGTTGAGTGGGAGGATGGTGGAGACTTGATGAGGTTATTGAACCGTCACTTCAACTAGTGTGTAGCAGGCACGGAAGTTGTTCCGTGGCACCTACACCAATTGAAGTAGAAGCTTATGATAGTAATCATGAAGTTTCGGATCAAGTCACTACCGAACCTCGTGGGGTGACAAGGATGCGTCTTCGCTTGAGTGGTACGGTGATCCTGTCTTGAAGGTCATGTTGCTAGACAACAATGAACCTCGAGCTATGGAGAAGCGATGGTGGGCCCAAATTCCGACAAATGGTTAGAAGCCATGAAATCCGAGATAGGATCCATATATCGAAACAAAGCATGGACTTTGGTGGACTTGCCCGATGATCGGCAAGCCATTGAGATAAATGGATCTTTAAGAAGAAGACGGACGTGGATGGTAATATCAACGTCTATGAAGCTCGACTTGTGGCGAAGAGTTTTCACAAGTTCAAGGAGTTGACTACGATGAGATTTTCTCATCCGTAGCGATGCTTAAGTCCGTCGGAATCATGTTAGCATAAGCTGCATTTATGAAATCTGGCGGATGGATGTCAAAATGAGTTTCCTTACCAGTTTTAAAGGAAAGGTTGTATGAGATACAATCGAGAAAGTTTTGTCGATCCTAAGGATGCTAAAAGGTATGCTGGCTCCAATGATCCTTTCTAAGGACCGGAGTAAGCATCTCGGAGTTGGAATGTGCGCTTTGATGAGATGATCAAAGATTTTGGGTTTATACAAAGTTTATGAGAAACTTGTATTTCCAAAGAAGTAAGTGGGAGCACTATAGAATTTCTGATGAGTATATGTTGTTGACATATTGATGATCGAAATGATGTAGAATTTCTCGAAAGCATATAGGATTATTTGAAAAGTGTTTTCAATGGAAAACCTGGATTAAGCTACTTGAACATTGAGCATCAAGATCTATGAGGATAGATCAAAAACGCTTAATGGTACTTTCAAATGAGCACATACCTTGACATGATCTTGAAGGTGTTCAAGATGGATCAGTCAAAGAAGGAGTTCTTGCCTGAGATGTAAGGTATGAAGTTAAGAGTTAAAACTCGACCACGGCAGAAAAGAGAGAAAGGACGAAGGTCGTCCCCTGTGCTTCAGACATAGGCTTTACAGTATGCTATGCTGTGTACCGCACCGGAAGTGTGCCTTGCCATGAGTCAGTTAAGGGGTACAAGAATGATCCATGAATGGATCATTGGACAGCGGTCAAAATTGTCCTTGGAGTAAATAAGGACATGTTTCTCAATTATGGAGGTGATAAAGAGTTCGGCGTAAAGGGTTACGTCGATGCAAGCTTTAACACCTATCCGAGTGACTCTGAGTAGCAAACCGGATACGTATAGTGGAGCAACCATTTGGAATAGCTCCAAGTGGAGCGTGGAAGCAGCGTTTACAATATGACCTAGAAAGTTGCAAAGCACACACGGATCTGAAAGGTTCAGACCCGTTGACTAAAACCCGTTGACTAAAACCTCTCTCACAAGCAAAACATGATCAAACCTCAGAATTCATTGAGTCTAAATCACATGATGATGTGAACTAGTTTGAGACACTAGTAAACTCTTTGGGTGTTGGTCACATGGCGATGTGACCTATCAGTGTTAATCACATGACGATGTGAACTAGATTATTGACTCTAGTGCAAGTGGGAGACTGTTGGAAATATGCCCTAGAGGCAATAATAAATTAGTTATTATTATTATTTCCTTGTTCATGATAATCGCTTATTATCCATGCTATAATTGTATTGATAGGAAACTCAAATACATGTGTGGATATATAGACAACACCATGTCCCTAGCAAGCCTCTATTGGCTAGCTCGTTGATCAATAGATGGTTACGGTTTCCTAACCATGGACATTGGATGTCATTGATAACGGGATCACATCATTAGGAGAATGATGTGATGGACAAGACCCAATCCTAAGCCTAGCACAAAGATCGTAGTTCGTATGCTAAAGCTTTTCTAATGTCAAGTATCATTTCCTTAGACCATGAGATTGTGCAACTTCCGGATACCGTAGGAATGCTTTGGGTGTACCAAACGTCACAACGTAACTGGGTGGCTATAAAGGTGCATTACAGGTATCTCCGAAAGTGTCTGTTGGGTTGGCACGAATCGAGACTGGGATTTGTCACTCCGTATAAACGGAGAGGTATCTCTGGGCCCACTCGGTAGGACATCATCATAATGTGCACAATGTGACCAAGGGGTTGATCACGGATGATGTGTTACGGAACGAGTAAAGAGACTTGCGGTAACGAGATTGAACAAGGTATCGGGATACCGACGATCGAATCTCGGGCAAGTACAATACCGCTAGACAAAGGGAATTGTATACGGGATCGATTGAGTCCTTGACATCGTGGTTCATCCGATGAGATCATCGTGGAACATGTGGGAGCCAACATGGGTATCCAGATCCGCTGTTGGTTATTGACCGGAGAACGCGTCTCGGTCATGTCTCATGATTCCCGAACCCGTAGGGTCTACACACTTAAGGTTCGATGACGCTAGGGTTATAAAGGAAGTTTGTATGTGGTTACCGAATGTTGTTGAGTCCGGATGAGATCCCGGACTTCACGAGGAGTTCGGAATGGTCCGGAGGTAAAGATTTATATATGGGAAGTTCTATTTTGGTAATCGGAAAAGTTTGGGGTTTATCGGTAGCATGCTTGGGACCACCGGAGTGTCCTGGGTCCACCAAGTGGGGCCACCAACCCCGAAGGTTGCGTGGGCCAAGTGTGGGAGGAACCAGCCCCAAGGGGGCTGGTGCGCCCCCCACAAGAGGCCCAAGGCGCAGGGAAGTGGGGAAGGGGGGCAAACCCTAGGGCAGATGGGCCCTAAGGCCCATCTAGTGGACGCCCCCCCTCTCTCCCCTTGTGGCCGCCACCCATAGATAGGTTTTGGGGCTGCCGCCTCTAGGGGTGGAACCCTAGAGGGGCGCCCTCCTCCCTTCCCTATATATATGAGGCCTAGGGGCTGCCCATAACACACGAGAGCCTCCCTCTCCAGGCGCAGCCCTGCCTCTCCTCCTCCTCCTCTCCCTTGGTGCTTGGCGAAGCCCTGCGGGATTTCCACGCTCCTCCATCACCACCATGCCGTTGTGCTGCTGCTGGATGGAGTCTTCTCAACCTCTCCTCTCTCCTTGCTGGATCAAGGCATGGGAGACGCCACCGGCTGTACGTGTGTTGAACGCGGAGGTGTCGTCCGCTCGCACTAGGATCTCCGGTGATTTGGATCACGACGAGTCGACTCCTTCAACCCCGTTCTCTTGAACGCTTCCGCTTAGCGATCTACAAGGGTATGTAGATGCACTCTCCTTCCCTCGTTGCTAGTTTCTCCATAGATAGATCTTGGTGACACGTAGGAAAATTTTGAATTTCTGCTACGTTCCCCAACAGCATCATCCTCTCCTCTTCGGGGAAAACCAACGCAAGCTCAAGACGTAGCAAGGGGCTACCAAGGATAAACAACTAGGTTGTCGGATCCCACACATACCAAGCATTTCAATCATACACACAATATGCTCAATATGTGCAATACAACATGGCATCACAACAAGACTCTATGACTGAGAGTATTTATTCATTAGGCTCCGGGGAGCGAGATATTACAAACATGGGTCTCATGACCCAACATTCAGAGCATACAAGTCAAAGCACAAGCGGAAGCTTAACATGTCTGAGTACAGACATCTACAAATGAAAAAGGCTGAGAAGCCTAACTATCTACTAGATCCTGCCGAGGGCACAAGATCGTAGCTGAGGTAACAAGCTAAACGTTGAAGTCCACGCGGAACTACTAGTGAGACGGAAGTCTCTCTGAAAAAACATAAAATAGGCAAACGTGAGTACAAATGTACCCAGCAAGACTTACATCAGAACTAACTACATATGCATCATTGTCAACAAAGGGAAAGGTGGGGTTTAACTGCAGCAAGCCAGCTTTGACTCGGTGGCTATCCTGAACTACGACTGCAAGTAACTCTTTTGAGGTGGCGCACACGAGTCCACATATTCACCATATCAATACACCACTATGGATCCGCTCCCGTATCCCTACGAGAACGCCATCCATAGCACTCACGCTTATCTTGCGCGTTTTAGAGTATCCACTTTCACTTGTCTATGAACTGTACAGGCAACCTAGAAGTCCTTTTCCGTGGACACGGCTATTCGAATAGATGATGTTAACCCTGCAGGGGTGTACTTCTTCACACACGCTCTCACCACTTACCACCATGTACACCTCGTGTATCTCGGCAACCTTCAAGCGGAAGCCTGGCGAGGGAGTCGACCACGACCTGACTAACCACACAAGTCTCTCATCTAGGTTTATCGCCTATTCTGGTTCCATCCGCAAGGAGATCCAGCCAGGGTGTCGCTCACGGCCCCAAATGATATGTGCAGGGTTCCCAAGCCCACCATCCGGGTGCCACTTGGTACACCAGGCCACTGTGCCTAGTTTGTCCCAAGCCCACCTGTACCGGGTGCCACTTGGTAGACTATTAACACTACCTACAAACACTAGAAACTAGTTGCAACTCCTGGACAGAGATCATGTTGATTAATAAGTCGAGAGGAGTCGAGTTACCGGAACCCAATGTGTGGTAGTAACTGTTCATGGATCACAAACACAGAACTCAGTTCCTGAGGGCGGTTTCAATGAGACAACCCACCATGTACTCCTACATGGCCTCTCATCGCTACCTTTACCAAATCGTGTTCACACACTTAGCTCTCAACAGTAGGACATGTTCACCACATTCCAGTTCATCCCCGATGAATTAGACCTGACACAACTCTAAGCAATAGGAGGCATGACAAACAAGCATGAATGAATAGGCACATCATGGCTCAAACAGCTACTACTCTTGCTAGTGGGTTTCATCTATTTACTGTAGCAATGACAGGTCATGTAGAGGATAAAGGGGTTCAACTACCGCAACAAGTAAAAAATGAATCATTGTTGTCCTAATGCAGTAAAAGAGAGCAGGAGCGAGAGAGTGGGATTGTATCGGAATGAACAAGGGGTTTTTGCTTGCCTGGCACTTTTGAAGATGATATAACTCTTCATCGGTGTCATCAAACTCATCGTCAGAACAACATCTACCGATGGGGAACAACCACCGGCAAACACAAAAAGAACACAATCAATGCAATGCATAATATGATGCATGATCATGACATGTCAATATGTTGTGATTTATATTAATGCATCTATCAACAATTTAAATGAAGTCCATATGAACCAAGGGTTCATATGCAAACTCCATATGAAGTATTTAAAATGCCATTATCATGTTTTCACTTATACAACAAGGTTAAATTGTTTAAACATGCATGAAACCAGTGCAAATGGATAGATTGGATTTTTCTGATCATTTTTCATATATAACTTATCCCATTTGGAGTTACAGATTAATTTCTCTGAATTTTAGAAGTTTTAGGTATTTTCTGGAATTTCCCGAATAAGAATAAATCCAGAAAAGGGCATTATCACGCATCAAGATTGCGTCATGTTGACCTCGATGAGTCAACAGACCGGTCCAGTCAACTGACCAAAGGGACCCACCGTCGGTGTCTCGATCTGTTTAGGGTCGCTGACGTGTGGGCCCAGTTAATGGCCACGTCAACATAGTCAATGCTGACGCGTGGGGCCACTGGGATCAGTTAGTACTAAGCAAAAACTTAATCTAAGCTTAATTAGGTAGCGGGGCCCTGCTGTCAGTCCCACTAGGTGGTAACTAACTGCGTCATTAGCCTAAACTAATCTGCCACGTCAACATCGCCGGGGTTACGCCGGCGGCGACCAAAACGCGGTGGGGCGCACTGGGTTGGCTCGGGTTTCGCCTACAGGCGATGGTTTTGAGCACGGGAACGCTCTACGGGGAGCTGCTGCTCGCGCGCAGCCGATGGGGCGGGCGGCGAGAGCTGAGGTGGCCGGAGCCCCGCGGAAACAAGCTCGCGGCGGCGGCCGGAGCTCGGGTGAGACACGAGCGACCACTAGGGGGCACGGGAAGGCGAGCTGAGACATGTTGCGGGCTCGTGGAGAGGCACCGAGCGCAGTGATGTGCTCGGTTGCGAGCTTCAGCAGCCGTAGCCACGGCGGTGACACGGCCGACGGGTGGGAGCTCACGGCTCCGGTAGTTAGCATGGCAGAGGAAGAAAACAACAGCGGGGCTAGGGGGGAAATAACCAGGGGCTCACAGCGGTCACGGAGATCTTCTCGGTGTGGTCGGGGATGAGCTGCAGGCGGCGAATCGATCGGTGGCGTCCGGTGGCCGTAGCGAGGGAAACGACGACGATGGCGACGGTGTGCTGCTCCCAGGCTTGAATGCGTCGTTGAGGGGAAGCTCCACTCCATGGTGATGCTCCGGAACCAGGCGGTGGGTTGGTTTGGGGGCTCTGACCACGGTGATTCTCGGCGGCGCGCTCCGGCGTTCTCGGGTCCGAGGGGGGAGCAAGGCAGAGAGCGGGCTGGGGGCGAGTGAGAGGTCGGGCGGATCCATACAGCAACGGGTGGTCCTCTGCGGCATCGACGGGTGTCGGGGCAAGCAGGAGGTGGAGGCTGGCGCGCGTGCTGGCACCACGCACTTGCCTGTCCTCCTGGCAGGAGGTGGAAGACGCACTTGCCCCTGGTGGGCTGGGCTGTCTAACTGGGCCGCGCAGGTAAGGAGGCCTAGGTGGGTGAGGCCAGGTGAGTTTCTACTCTCTCTCTCTCTCTCTCTCTCTCTCTCTCTTGTTTCTGTTTTCTATTTCTAACATTTGTTTTAATTCAGTTTTTGAACCAAACTGATTATGTCGCTTCTGATATATTTTCCAGTGACTAAAAGGATTATTCCAAAGCCCCTCAACAAAAAGCAGAATTATCGGAGCAATAAAGTATTTATAGTATTTATTTGCTCCAATTCAAAATACAATATGTGTTAATTCAACAATCCAAAATGTCATGAAAAAAATGTGCATCACCTCTGGTTGCAGTTTCCAGCATTTTCCAAAAATGATGAACATTTTTGAAGGCAATTTGGGTTCGCTGAAAATTATTTTAGTTGAACCTGGTGGATTCCTTTTTATGCTAGGGTTTGAACATCCCCCATTTCAAGTTCATTTGAAAATTTAAACATGATGCACACATGAAGGGCTAGCCTAGTGCATACCAGGACTAGGGATGTGACACATCTCCTTAGCTTACACATTATACATGTGAATATGACACGCCTTCCTGTTTTTGGTACATACTACATCTGCCTATCACACCATGTTCTTACATCAAACTACTGTTCTTGTGTATCCTGCGTCTATCGCTTATGATGAGACAGTCACGCGCGTGGGTTAATATGAGACGCAATACTCTTATAAAGAATGCAATTTCATCCTCTCCACATGATTCTCAAGAAACAGCGAGCCTAAATGAAGACATTGAACGTAGCTCTATACCTGAAGACCGCACTTCCCCTACACCACCATCACAGTGCTTGCTCTAACCATGAAGTGATATGTGGTTGCATGTTGCATCTGATGTCTAGCTTGTAATGCTTCTAATCAGGGTAAATTGCATCTGCTTAGTTTACACACTATACCTGTGAATATGACATGCCTTCCTATTTTGGTACACACTACATGTATGTGTTAACCTTGTTCTTACATGAAACTACCTCTCTTCAGATCCTGCATCAATCACTTACGATGAGTCACCTTTATTCGCTGCATATTGCATATTATTTCTAGCATGTTGCCATGTATTGCTTCTAATTTGGTCAAATACATTTGTTAGGGCACCCTTTTAATTTGGCGAGTGATATTGGTTTCATCTTTCATATGGTTTCTAGCTTGCATCGATTCTAACAAGTTCAAGCACCTTGTGCTTAGTTTACATTTTATACATCATACATTTCAATATGTCACGCCGTCCTGTTTTTCATACATATTCCATCCTATCATGCGGCTGCCTTACATGAAAGTAGTGTTCGTCAGTATCATGCATCAATGAGTTCTGAAGAGAAAATTTTATTCCTTTTTCTTGTGGGTTTGACTTGATAAGGCAAAATCAAGAAAGAGGAAGGAAAAGAGTAAGGAAGGCGATGATGGTGGTCCTCTACAGCAACATAAATGGAGCATCTGCACCGATTCTCCTTGTACTGATAGTGCATTACAAGGTCCAAGTCTCCGCTCCCCTACTCCACCATCCAAGGTGCTTGCTCTAACTTGGCAGTGTGATATCTGGTTCCATGTTGCATATGGTGTCTAGCTCGTATTGCTCCTAATTAGTGTAAACTGCATCTGCTTAGCTTACACATGATACATGTGAATATGACACGCTTTCCTGTTTTTGGTACATACTATATCTGTCTATCACACCATGTTCTTACATGAAACTACTCTTCTTGTGTATCCTGCATCAGTCACTTATGATGGGACACCTTTAAGTTGGCAGTGTGATATTGGTTTGCATCTTGAATATGATTTCTAGCATGTATTGCTTCTAGTTTGATGAACGCCACCTATGACGAGACAGTTTTAACTTGGTAGAGTGATATTGATTGCACCTTCCATATGGTGTCTTGCAGTGTTTCTAATTTGTTGAAGTGCCTTCTGCTTAGTTACCACATCATAGGTGTGAATATGTCAAGCCGTCCATTTTTTCGTACATATTCCATCCTCGTATCATGATTTTGCCTTTCATCAGAGTAGTGTTCGTCAGTTCATGCATGAATGAGTACTGAAGAGCGAATGATATTCCTTTTTCTTGTCGGTATGACCTCACAATGCAAAATCAATAAAGCTGAAGGAAATTGGCAAGGCATTGGATGATGGTGGTCCTTCCGAGCAACTGAAATGGAGGTTCTCTACAGATTCTACTCCGCCATCCTCCAAACAAGATTCGCAAGACAACGCAAGGCTAGACAGTCAACGTAGCTGTGTAGATGATGAGCACATCTCCCCTACTCCACCATCACAGGTGCTTGCTCTAACTTGGCACTATTATATGTGGTTTCATGTTGCGTATGATGTCTAGCTTGTATTTCTTCTAACTTTGTTGAATTGCATCTGCTTACTTTACACATAATGCCTGTGAATATGACATGTGTTCCTGTTTCTACATCGACTACTATTCTTGCATATCTCGCATTTGATCACTTATGATAAGGCACCTTTAAGTCGCCATTGTGATATTGGTTGTGTCTTGCATATGATTTCTATCATGTCTTGCTTCTAATTTGTTGAAACACCATACAGTTTGAACTTGGCAGAGTGATATTGGTTGCATCTTTCATATGGTGTCTAGCTTGCAAAGTGCTTCTAATTTGTTGAAATGCCTTCTGCTTAGTTGCCACATCATAGGTGTGAATATGTCACACCATCCTGTTTTTCATACATATTCCATCCTCGCGTCATGTGTTTGCCTTTCATCCGAGTAGTGTTCACAAGATCATGCATGAATGAGTTACGAGGAGCTTAATTTTATTCCTTTTTCTTATCGGTTTGACTTCACAATGCAAAATCATTATAGCTGAAGGAAATTAGTCCGACAGTGGATGATGGTGGTCCTTCGGAGCAACTCAAACAGGGGGTCTCTACAGATTCTACTCCGCCATCCTCCCAACAAGATTCGCAAGACAACACAAGGCTGGACACTCAACGTAGCTGTGTAGATGATGAGCACATCTCCCCTACTCCACCATCACAGGTGCTTGCTCTAACTTGACACTATTATATGTGGTTGCATGTTGCGTATGATGTCTAGCTTGTATTGCTTCTAACTTGAATTGCATCTGCTTACTTTACACATAATGCCTGTGAATATGACACGTGTTCCTGTTTCTAGAACATACGTGTACATGATGAGCACATCTCCCCTACTCCACCATCACAGGTGCTTGCTCTTACTTGGAACTGTTATACGTGGTTGCGTTTTCCGTATGATGTCTAGTTTGTATTGCTTCTGATTATGTTGAATTGCATCTGCGTAGCTTACAACTTATACCTGCAACGATCACTTACCCATAAGACACATTTACCTTGGGACTGTGATGTAGGTTGCATCTTGCATTGTCTTCTAGCTTGTACTGCTTCTAATTTCTTGAAATGGCACTTACGGCGAGACACTTTTTACCTGATAGAGTGATATTGGTTGCATGTTCATATGGTGCCTAGCTTTCATTTCTTCTAATTTGTTGAAATGCCTTCCGCTTACTGTTTTACATATTCCATCCTCCTATCGTACGTGTGAATACGAAACGCCGTCTTTTTTGTATATATTCCATCCTCCTATCCTGCGCTTGCCTTACATCAAAGTAGTGCTCGTCTGTATCATGCATCAACTAGTTATGCAGAGCTAATTTTATTCATCTTCTTGTGGTTTTGACTTCATAAGGCAATATCAGAAAATAGGAAGGAAAAGAGTAAGTTAGGGGATGTTGGTGGTCCTCCGCACCGACGCAAACAGAGACTCTCTTGATTTGCCCTTGCTACTGCTAATGAAGGTGAAGTCCCAAGTCTACATGATGAGTTCATCTCCCGTACTCACCATCGCAGGTGCTTTCTCTAAGTTGACAGTGTGATAATTGGTTTCATGTTGCATATGTTGTCTAGCCTGTATTGCTTCTATTTTGATTAAATTGCACCTGCTGAGTTTATACGTTATACATGTGCATATGACATGGCTTTCTGTGTCTAGAATACACTGCATCTATCTATCATACCATGTTCTTACATCAAAGTACTGTTGTTGTGTATCCCGCATCAGTCACTCATGACTGGACGCTTTTAACATGGCAGTTTGATAGTGGTTGCATCTTGCATTGATTTCTACATTGTACTGCTTCTAATTTTTCGAATTGCCACTTATGACAAGACACTTTTAACTTAGCAGAGTAATATTGGTTGCATCTTTCATATGGTGTCTAGCTTGCATTACTTCTATTTTCTTGAAAATCCTTCTGCTTAGTTTGCACATCGTAGCTGTGAATATGTCATGCCATCCTGTTTTTCTTACATATTCCATCCTCATACAGTTGTCTTACATCAAAGTATAGCGTGTCTGTATCATGCATCAATGAGTTCTCAAGAGTGAATTTATTCTTTTGTGTTGTGGGTACAGCTTGACATGGCAAAGTCAAAAAAGAGCAAGGAAAATAATATAGTAGGGAGTGTTGTTACTCGTTGGGTGAAACGGAAAAGGTTCTATCATCGAGATTCTGCTGGTACTTATAGTGCAGTAGAAGGTCCAAGTCCACCGGCTAAATCTACAAACACAGTATCACCTGCTCCACTAGCTGCAGCATCCGCTTCAATTGTACCAACATCTCAACCAGTTACTCGTTCGTTTGCTCGGGCGGCCAGTTCCCAAGCTGCCTTCACACCTAACACTACTTCCAAGCAATCGCCGACACAACAGACTTGGCAAGATCAGATGAACCTCATGAGCATCAACACCAAGACGGTACCTAACCGAGTCAAGTTGCAGTTGCATGCTCCTTTATATGTACTCTCACAGTTTGATGTACACTAACACTTTCCATATTCGTTGTTGAACTAGCACCACGACGCAAGCGGAAATAGACATCAGGGATAATGCTTGACAGATTAACAAAATCTAAAGGAGGAAGAATGGAGATCCATTTTGAGGCAGGATTAAAAAGGCCACATGATGCTACAGAGTCAGCCAAGTTAGTATCAGAGGCAGCCATTGCCGTTAGGTGTCATGCACGTATCCTCCCAACGTGGATCCAGTACATGAATGGGAAAGACAATACCCAGTTTAACACCTTCCTTGACCATTTATCCGTAAGTAATGTTATTCATCGCAATTAGTAATATTGTCTTGCTCTGTCCCATACTTTCTAGATTCCTCCTAATAAGACTCACATTCTTTTTTCAACAGATGAGGTTCAAGTTGGATCCGAAAGATGATGCAACTAAACAAGCATGCACTCATGTTTTTCAGTTTGCTCTGCGACAGTATCGGTACCACCTTAGAAAATCTCACTTTGAAGGCAAGGCTAACAATGAAATAGCCCAAACATCTCTAGTGGAATATATTACAGATGAAGACTGGACAGCCCTTGTTAAACACCGGTCCGATCCAAAGTATCGTAGGCTATATGTATTTGATCGACCACATATTGAACTTGTATTTATGTATGTGCCTTACAAGTGTATCTTCTTCTAGGCTAACTATTTTAAGAACAAAACCAACCATTCTAAAGTGAAATTCCAATGCAGACAACGAGATCTCGTAGCTATATTGCACAATCGTGAGGCTTTTGTAAATAGCTGCTACTTCCTTCTTTTTTGTGCCATATTATCGTATCTATATTGACTTGTTCCAAATACAGAGGAAAGCCCGTGCGGACCAAAAATAACCTGAACCGAATGCAGTGCAAATCTTCAAGGATTTCCACACCAGCAAGATGAAGGGCATGAGCACACCAGTTCAAGCCGCTGTTATAAGTCCTTACTCCTCCTGCCTTGAACTGATTGGTACTGTGATGTGTTCATTTAACTACTTAGTTTGCAGCCAATGTCTGTTACTCTGTTCACTTTTATACACAGTTGTCTTAACGTATCATTTCACCTTACATGGTTTAAAAGAGATGAAGGATATTCTTTTGGTCTTGATCTGTAATCTAGTTGTTATGTTCACGTGCACACACAATGATAAAATAGGCTGTTTGTTTTATATCTGTTTGCCCATGATATGAATGATGTCATACTATGTTCATCCTACTTTAAACCATGTCTGTTTATCCTTAGATGTCAACGAATGTTATTAAATAGACAATACAGTAGGCATGCTACATGGACATATGTTCGAAAGTGATTTTATTATGTAGTTGGCACTACAATACATGCTAATGTATTACAGTAGTTCACCAAAATAAGTTATGTATAAACGTTTAACCTACTTTGTTTGTTTTTGTCTCATTAGTAACTTATCCGATACACTAATCTACAAGTTCAAACTTTCGAAGCTATGGAACAAATGATTGAACAGCCACAACCACCGAAGGTGACGAGGCTACTACAGCACAATGTCACCTCTTGCTGCAAAGTCCAAGATCTCTCCACTAACAAAGGCAAAAAGCACCTTCTGCGTAATTCGGGTTGGTTGTCAAGGTAACCTCGCCCAAATCGCCATCTTGAACAAAATCTTCCTGCTAGATGCAGTGATATATCTGTGCTCCGCACACAAGTCCAATCCCTAACGGACGTTGTTTCGGAAACAAGTATAGTGGTTGAGAAATTTCGTCAAGATAAGAATGATTTTGAAACCAGACTATCAGACATTCTCTTAGTTGTTCAAGAGCAATGGCGGAAAAAAGGTGGAGATCATGCTGCTCCATCAGATTCTACAGCCTGAAACATTAGCACTCAGGTCAAATGATCTGTGCTTCTATACATCTGATGGTGCTTTTATCTAGAAGGACAGTAAACTTTATGCCAACAGGCCTTTTGTTGTATGGTTGGAATTTATTTTGTTGTGATACAGCATTTATGATCTTGCCCCAGGCTGCAGTAATTATGACGCTATTTTTGTATAGTGTAGGTTTATCTTAGTAATGTATTCGGCCGAAAGCTTGGCAGGAGCCCAAAATGCCAACATTCGTCGGGCCCATTCCAATTGGGCTAAAAACGATTACGGGCCAAAATTGACATGTAGCCCACTAAAAATATCTGGGCCTAAATCAGCATAAGCTTTCATATTTTTCTGGTAGGCCTGTTCCCATAGTGGGCCTTTAACAGGCCTAACATATTTTGGGACCTCAGTAAAAATAGGCCGTTTACAGGTGTAAATATCTTGAGCCCATAAAAAACATGGGCCTTTAATAGACCGAAAGTGAGATTGGGCCCTGATTGTGCCAAATAACCCACTGGACTTAGCAGGCCGAAATGGTGGCCCATTTACGACGCGGATCTTTGACATGCCGAAATTCGGACGGGCCGTAAATGCGCCGACCTAATACACGGGCCTTTAACAGGACGGAACTTCGGCCGGGTTAGATTATCGTCATTTTTATATGGGCCGTTAACGGGCCCGATATGACGTTGGGCCACATATGGCCCATGGTTTACGTCCGGCGTTAACAGGCCGAAAATGACAACAGGAAGAAAGTGGCCCAAATCTATAGTGGGCCTCTAACAGGCCAAAAGTTTTGATGGCCTGTAAATGGGCCCAAATGAAGCCGGACCTTTAACAGGCCGGAAATACACTGGGTCGTGATTCGGCCCAATTACTTAGCGGACTGTTAACGGGCCAGAAGTGACCATGGGCCGCGTTGATGGCAAGTTTAGGACAGGCCGTTGACGGGCCGATTTGACAGAGAATGTTGGGCCTTTAGCTGGGCCGGCCCATTATGGTCTGCAGAATCGTGTGGGCCTTTAGCTGGGCCGGCCCATTGTGGTCCGCAAAATCTTGTGGGCCTTTAGCTGGGCCGGCCCATTATAGTCTGCAAAATCTTGTGGGCCTTTAGCTGGGCCGGCCCATTGTGGTCCGCTAAATTTTGTGGGCCTTTAGCTGGGCCGGCCCATTCTGGTCCGCTAAATCTTATGGGCCTTCGGTTGGGCCGGCCCATTTAAACTTTGTGGGCCTCTGTTGGGCCAGTCCATGCGTCAACATATCATAGGCCCATCTCGACCGTTGGATGAGTTACACCTGTGCCAATGTGGAGCTGACGCGTGGATCCGTCAGCCAATGAGAATTTGACACGTGGAAAATCGGCATTGGTCGTGGTTGTTAACGGGTTATCGGATCCAAAATCCGACCCGATAGCTTAACGGCGTTCCGTTACGGTGGATGCCACGTGTCGGTCACCCTTGAAGAAAGCACTTCTGTGACGTGGGATTTATCGTCATGGAAGTGGACACTTCCGTGATGATAATTTTGGTAATGTCATGGACCACTTCTGCGACAGCACAGGTATGACTATCTTGATTCCGTCATAAATTTGTCATGGATGTACATGCATGACAAAAAACGTGACCTACTGTGACAAACACGTATCATCACGGAAGTGTATTTTTTTTTGTAGTGTTGTTAGTTTTCAAGAAAGTTTATGGTCTATGCTTTAACATGTGAATAGCTTGTTACTTGATCATGAGAAGTTTTATGAGATGAGCTACTGTTATGACATATAATGATGCTAGAAAAGGTGATTGAAATTATCATTTATCAAACTTGTGCACCTGCTAGCATTCACACTTCATAAATTATTTCTTTTATCATTTACCTACTTGAGGACGAGCAGGAATTAAGCTTGGGGATGCTGATACGTCTCCAACGTATCTATAATTTACGAAGTATTCATGATATTATATTATCTGTTTTGGATGTTTATGGTCATTACTAAACACTTTTATATTATTTTTGGGACTAACCTATTAACCGGAGGCCCAGCCCAAATTGTTGTTTTCTTGCCTATTTCAGTGTTTCGAAGAAAAGGAATATCAAACGGAGTCCAAACGGAATGAAACCTTCGGGAGAGTTATTTTTGGAACAGAAGCAATCCAGGAGACTTGGAGTAGATGTCAGGGAAGCTTCGAGGAAGCCACGAGGCAGGGAGGCGCGCCCTACCCCCCTGGGCGCGCCCCACCCTTGTGGGCCCCTTGTGGATCCCCTAACCGACTTCTTTTGCCTATATATGTCCATATACCCTAGAAACATCGAGGAGCAGAATAGATCGGGAGTTCCGGCGCCGCAAGCCTTTGTAGCCACCAAAAACCAATCGGGACCTGTTCCAAGACTCACCGAGGGGGGGATCCCTCACCGGTGGCCATCTTCATCATCACGGCACTCTCCATGACGAGGAGGGACTAGTTCATCCTCAGGGCTGAGGGTATGTACCAGTAGCTATGTGTTTGATCTCTCTCTCTCTCTCGTGTTCTTGATTTGGCACGATCTTGATGTATCGTGAAGTTTGCTATTGTAGTTAGATCTTATGATGTTTCTCCCATTCTACTCTCTTGTAATGGATTGATTTTTCTCTTTGAAGTTATCTTATCGGATTGAGTCTTTAAGTATTTGAGAACACTTGATGTATGTCTTGTGTGGGATGCCCATGGTGACAATGGGGTATTCTATTGATTCACTTGATGTATGTTTTGGTGATCAACTTGCGGGTTCTGTGACCTTGGGAATCTATGCATAGGGGTTGGCACACGTATTCGTCTTGACTCTCCGGTAGAAACTTTGGGGCACTCTTTGAAGTACATTGTGTTGGATGAATAGATGAATATGAGATTGTGTGATGCATATCGTATAATCATACCCACGGATACTTGAGGTGACATTGAAGTATCTAGGTGACATTAGGGTTTTGGTTGATTTGTGTCTTAAGGTGTTATTCTAGTACGAACTCTAGGATAGATCGAACGGAAAGAATAGCTTCGTGTTATTTTACTACATACTCTTGAATAGATCGATCAGAAAGAATAACTTGGAGGTGGTTTCATACCCTAAAATAATCTCTTCGTTAGTTCTCCGCTATTAGTGACTTTGGAGTGACTCTTTGTTGCATGTTGAGGGATAGTTATTTGATCCAATTATGTTATTATTGTTGAGAGAAGTTGCACTAGTGAAAGTATGAACCCTAGGCCTTGTTTCCTAGCATTGCAATACCGTTTACGCTCACTTTTATCACTTGTTACCTTGCTGTTTTTATATTTTCAGATTACAAATACTCATATCTATCATCCATATTGCACTTGTATCACCATCTCTTCATTAACTAGTGCACCTATACAATTTACCATTGTATTGGGTGTGTTGGGCACACAAGAGACTCTTTGTTATTTGGTTGCAGGGTTGTTTGAGAGAAACCATCTTCATCCTACGCCTCCCACGGATTGATAGACCTTAGGTCATCCACTTGAGGGAAATTTGCTACTGTCCTACAAACCTCTGCACTTGGAGGCCCAACAATGTCTACAAGAAGAAGGTTGCGTAGTAGACATCACTACGCCCGGTCCTTGTTGAAGGTTAAAATAGCAAACTTGACAAAAAAATCATTGTGGTTTTGATGCGAAGGTAAGAACGGTTCTTGCTAAGCCCGTAGCAGCCACGTAAAACTTGCAACAACAAAGTAGACGACGTCTAACTTGTTTTTGAAGGGCATGTTGTGATGTGATATGGTCAAGACGTGATTATATAAATTGTTGTATGAGATGATCATGTTTTGTAACACAGTTATCGGCAACTGGCAGGAGCCATATGGTTGTCGCTTTATTGTATGCAATGCAATCGCCATGTAATTGCTTTACTTTATCACTAAGCGGTAGCGATAGTCGTAGAAGCAATAGTTGGCAAGACGACAACGATGCTTCGATGGAGATCAAGGTGTCAAGCCGGTGACGATGGTGATCATGACGGTGCTTTGGAGATGGAGATCAAAGGCACAACATGATGATGCCCATATCATATCACGTATATTGATTGCATGTGATGTTTATCCTTTATGCATCTTATTTTGCTTAGTATGGCAGTAGCATTATAAGATGATCCCTCACTAAATTTCAAGGTATAAGTGTTCTCCCTGAGTATGCACCGTTGCGACAGTTCTTCGTGCTGAGACACCACGTGATGATCGGGTGTGATAAGCTCTATGTTCACATACAACGGGTGCAAGCCAGTTTTACACATGCAGAATACTCGGGGTTAAACTTGACGAGCCTAGCATATGCAGATATGGCCTCGGAACACTGAGACCGAAAGGTCGAGCGTGAATCATATAGTAGATCTGATCAACATAGTGATGTTCACCATTGAAAACTACTCCATCTCACGTGATGATCGGACATGGTTTAGTTGATTTGGATCACGTGATCACTTAGATGATTAGAGGGATGTCTATCTAAGTGGGAGTTCTTAAGTAATATGATTAATTGAACCTTAATTTATCATGAACTTAGTCCTGATAGTATTTGCATATCTATGTTATAGATCAATAGCTTGCGAAGTAGCTCCCCGTTTATTTTTGATATGATCCTAGAGAAAAATAAGTTGAAAAATGATAGTAGCAATGATGCGGACTAGGTCTGTGATCTGAGGATTATCCTCATTGCTGCATAGAAGTATTATGTCCTTGATGCACCGCTAGGTGACGGACTTATTGCAGGAGGAGATACAGACGTTATGAACGTTTGGCAAAGCTCGGTATGATGACTACTTGATAGTTTAGTGCACCATGCTTTACGACTTAGAACCGGGACTTCAAAAACCTTTTAAACGTCATGGAGCATATAAGGTGTTCCAAGAGTTGAAATTAGCATTTCAGACTCATGCCCATGTCGAGAGGTATGAGACCTCTGACAGTACTTTGCCTACAAGATGGAGAAGAATAGCTCAACCAGTGAGCATGTGCTCAGATTGTCTAGGTACTACAATCGCTTGAATCAAGTAGGAGTTAATCTTCCAGATAACATAGTGATTGATAGTTTTCTCTAGTCACTATCACCAAGCTAATAGATCTTCATGATGAACTATAATATGCAAGGTATGACGAAAACGATTCCCGAGCTCTTCGCGATGCTGAAATTGGCGAAGGTAGAAATCAAGAAAAAGCATCAAGTGTTGATGGTTGACAAGACCACTGGTTTCAAGTAAAAGGGAGAAGGATAGAAAGGGAACTTCAAGAAGAATGGCAAGCAATTTGCCACTCCCATGAAGAAGCTCAAAGCTGGACCTAAGCCTGAAACTGAGTGCTTCTACTGCAAAGGGAATGGTCACTAGAAGCGGAACTACCCTTTGGTAGGAGAGGAGAGGGAAGGGGAGAGGGGGAAAGGAAAGGGGGGCGCCGCCCCCCTCCTTGTCCAATTCAGACTTGGGGGGGAGGGGCGCGCGGCTGCCCCTTGGCCACCTCTCCTCTTCCACCACTTGGGCCCATGAGGCCCAATAACCTCTGGGGGGGGTTCCGGTAACCCCCCCGGTACTCCGGTATATATCCGATAACCCCCGGAACCATTCTGGTGTCCGAATATAGCCGTCCAATACATCAATCTTCATGTCTCGACCATTTCGAGACTCCTTGTTATGTCCGTGTTCACATCCGATACTCTGAACTACCTTCGGTACATCAAAACACATAAACTCATAATATAACCGTCATCGAACTTTAAGCGTGCGGACCCTACGGGTTCGAGAACTATGTAGACATGACCGAGACACGTCTCCGGTCAATAACCAATAGCGGAAACTGGATGCTCATATTGGCTCCCACGTATTCTAGGAAGATCTTTATCGGTCAAACCGCATAACAACATACGTTGTTCCCTTTGACATTGGTATGTTACTTGCCCAAGATTCGATCGTCGGTATCTCAATACCTAGTTCAATCTCGTTACCGGCAAGTCTATTTACTCGTTCCGTAATTCATCATCCCGCAACTAACTCATTAGTTGCAATGCTTGCAAGGCTTATAGTGATGTGCATTACCGAGTGGGCCCAGAGATACCTCTTCGACAATTGGAGTGACAAATCCTAATCTCCAAATACGCCAACCCAACAAGTACCTTTGGAGACACCTGTAGAGCACCTTTATAATCACCCAGTTACGTTGTGACATTTGGTAGCACACAAAGTGTTCCTCCGATAAATGGGAGTTGCATAATCTCATAGTCATAGGAACATGTATAAGTCATGAAGAAAGCAATAGCAACATACTAAACGATCAAGTGCTAAGCTAACGAAATGGGTCAAGTCAATCACATCATTCTCCTAATGACGTGATCCCGTTAATCAAATGACAACTTTTTGTCCATGGACAGGAAACATAACCATCTTTGATCAACGAGCTAGTCAAGTAGAGGCATACTAGTGACACTCAGTTTGTCTATGTATTCACACATGTAGCATGTTTCCGGTTAATACAATTCTAGCATGAATAATAAACATTTATCATGATATAAGAAAATAAATAATAACTTTATTATTGCCTCTAGGGCATATTTCCTTCAGTCTCCCACTTGCACTAGAGTCAATAATCTAGATTACACAGTAATGATTCTAACAGCCATGGAGCCTTGGTGCTGATCATGTTTTGCTCGTGGAAGAGGCTTAGTCAACGGGTCTGCAACATTCAGATCCGTATGTATTTTGCAAATCTCTATGTCTCCCACCTGGACTTGATCCCGGATGGTGTCGAAGCGTCTCTTGATGTGCTTGGTTCTCTTGTGAAATCTGGATTCCTTTGCCAAAGCAATTGCACCAGTATTGTCACAAAAGATTTTCATTGGACCCGATGCACTAGGTATGACACCTAGATTGGATATGAACTCCTTCATCCAGACTCCTTCATTTGCTGCTTCCGAAGCAGCTATGCACTCCGCTTCACATGTAGATCCCGCTATGATGCTTTGTTTAGAACTGTACCAACTGACAGCTCCACCGTTCAATATAAATATGTATCCGGTCTGCGATTTAGAATCGTCCGGATCAATGTCAAAGCTTGCATCGACGTAACCTTTTACGACGATCTCTTTGTCACCTCCATAAACGAGAAACATATCCTTAGTCCTTCTCAAGTATTTCAGGATGTTCTTGACCGCTGTCCAGTGATCCACTCCTGGATTACTTTGGTACCTCCCTACTAACCTAATAGCAAGGCACACATCAGGTCTGGTACATAGCATTGCATACATGATAGAGCCTATGGCTGAAGCATATGGACCATCTTTCATTTTCTCTCTATCTTCTGCAGTGGTCGGGCATTGAGTCTTACTCAACTTCACACCTTGTAACACAGGCAAGAACCATTTCTTTGCTTGATCCATTTTGAACTTCTTCAAAACTTTTTCAAGGTATGTGCTTTGTGAAAGTCCAATTAAGCGTCTTGATCTATCTCTATAGATCTTAATGCCCAATATATAAGCAGCTTCACCAAGGTATTTCATTGAAAAACTCTTATTCAAATATCCCTTTATGCTATCCAGAAATTCTATATCATTTCCTATCAACAATATGTCATCCACATATAATATTAGAAATGCTACAGAGCTCCCACTCACTTTCTTGTAAATACAGGCTTCTCCAAAAGTCTGTATAAAATCATATGCTTTGATCACACTATCAAAACGTTTATTCCAACTCCGAGAGGCTTGCACCAGTTCATAAACGGATCACTGGAGCTTGCACACTTTGTTAGCTCCCTTTCGATCGACAAAACCTTCCGGTTGCATC
Organism: Aegilops longissima; assembly: GCA_021605205.1. Lineage (NCBI taxonomy): Eukaryota > Viridiplantae > Streptophyta > Magnoliopsida > Poales > Poaceae > Aegilops > Aegilops longissima. The sequence goes on from CM038678.1 coordinate 663,593,774, forward strand.
ATATACAACTCTTCTTCCAGAAATCCATTCAGGAATGCAGTTTTGACATCCATTTGCCAAATTTCATAATCATAAAATGCGGCAATTGCTAACATTATTCGGACAGACTTAAGCATCGCTACAGGTGAGAAAGTCTCATCATAGTCAACCCCTTGAACTTGTCGAAAACCTTTTGCAACAAGCCGAGCTTTATAGACAATAACATTACCGTCAGCGTCAGTCTTCTTGAAGATCCATTTATTCTTGATGGCCTGCCGATCATCGGGCAGGTCAACCAAAGTCCACACTTTGTTCTCATACATGGATCCCATCTCAGATTTCATGGCATCAAGCAATTTTGCGGAATCTGGGCACACAATCACTTCTTCATAGTTTGTAGGTTCGTCATGGTTTAGTAACATGTAGCGACCTGACCTTGGATGGTCAAGTCTCTGTGTTTCAGTGTCATCCCTGGATCAGTAATGCTGACACACACAATACTCGAAGGATTTATAACAGAGTAGCAATCACACACTTATTACATTGAATGTCTCAAAAGAGAACTTATTACAATAATATGGCTTAAGGCCATCTAATATGATAACAGCGGAAGGCTTGGAAGATAAAGTGAGTCCATCAACTCCAACGGCATAGCTGAGCTGCACGGCAACGACCTATCGAACCTTACTCCTCTTCTGAAAAGTCTGCAACATAATACGTTGCAGCCCGAGAACGGGTCAGCACATGGAATATGCTGGCAATGTAACACAATAGAGCAATAACAGAATAATGCTACCACTACATGCATGCATATTTGGCTGGTGGAAAGCTCTACGGTTAAAGTTTTTGCGAAAAGCCAATTTTTCCCTACAACAAAGGAATAAATTTTAATTTAACTATCATGGTGGTTGAAACATCATTGAGAAGGTATAACCCCAACTCAATCCCAATTAAGGTAATTAACATCCCAGCAATATTAGTTAAGTGTGATGAGATACATGTGAATACTCAAGTACTAGATACTCAGAATTGTCCATAGCCGGGGACACGGCTAACCATGATTAGATTGTACACTCTACGAGGTTTATGACTTTTCCCCATTAAGACTCGATCGCTTCGGTTGATTTCTCGCACTACAGGTGTTTGAGAAACGGATGACCGAGACACGCTTTCGTAAACATTAACTCTCTACTCCGGGTAGATCATACCAAACCTACAAAACCCACTACCTGCTGATCTACCTCTTCAAGAGCTTGACGTAACTTACTCAACTATGCTAGAGCCCATAATAGCTTGTGGCTGCACACGGAAGTTTCTAGCATGAATAAACTCAGTTCCCTTTGAGCCTGGGTGGCGGTCCATAGGAAGATCACATGGGTACCCCGGGATTTCCAAAAAAACAGACAACACTGGGTTCCCCAGGTGCCTCAATCCACCCAGATGTGTATTTAAGTTGCCACCTTAAGTTGAACCATTAATTAACAATCTCACGTCTATCATGGAATACACTCAAACCCAATCCACGTCTACGAGCATAGCATAGCAATATAGGCTATACGTAGAAGTAACTCCCAAGGGTTTGATAGTAACAGGGCAATAGGTTCCTACCTCATCATCTACTTCCCAACCCACAAATTAATGACATCCTAATCATGCAATGTTTGAGGGTTGAAACTAATGCATAAAACTGGGTATGAAAAGAGTATGATCAAAGTGTTACTTGCCTTGCTGACGATCCGTGAATCTTAGAGACTCGTAGTAACACGCTTCACATTCCGGGAATTCTATCGCAAGCAAACAATACATACATAAGCAACAAGCAAAAGATGCACAAACGAAACTTCAACTCAAAGAGGTTGACCGGAGAGTTCAATTTAAGAACTCTGGTTCACAAAAAGAATCAAACCAAACGGCATTTAAACTCAAACGCGTAAGAAATAAGATCCGTTTACTAATCTGAACTAGGGTCAAATTCTACAGAGACAAAAACTGGTTTAAGTTCATCATTCGGAAAGAGGGTTTCGAGATGAAACTCCAGGCGCTTGAATCGCCTGATTCCGATAAACGACCGAAAAGTTATACTAGTACGAACATCGGATCAGAAATCGCGATCAGGAAAATCGCGGAATAAATCCGATAAAAGAAAATGACGAACGGCTTAACGAACGAACGTCCGTTAGCAAAAACTAAACGACGAACACGTTCGTTAAAACGAACGAACGAGCGAACGCTCGCTAAGTAAATAAACCCGAGAATAAAACTGATCTATATAAAAAAACGAACTAGGGTTTTTCTTTAAAAAACGAAGGGGTTTTTCTTTAAAAAAATCGGGCGGCGGGCGACTCGGCGGGCGGTGGGGCGGCGGGCGACTCCGGGGCGGTGGGGGCGGCGGGCTCGGCGAGGGCGCTGGGTGGCGGCGGGGGGGCGGCGGCGGCGCTAGGGCGGTGACGGCGACTCGGCGGCGGCGGCGGCGACTTCGGGGCTCTGGCGGCCTGGGCTCGGGCGGGCGGTGGTTGTGGTGGCTAGAGGGGGGCAGCGATATAAAGGGGGGGCGGCGATTTGGAGGAGGGGCAAGACGCAGCGGCGGAGTCCGCTCGGACTCGAGTCTGTGTCGGCGGCAAGGCGCAGCACAAGCAGGAGGCGGCGGTGGGCGGTCAGGCCTAGGCCCAGCCAAGGCGCAGTCTCTTTAAAAAACGTTCACCAAACTTAGAAAAATCCTAGAAAAATAAATAAAATCTAAAAATACCAAAACAAGTTTTCTCCGTCTAAATGAAATATTTAGAACAGGATGAACTTTTCTTGGCCCCTAAAATGCAATTTTTTAACATGCAAAATTTTCTAGGGCAAAAAAAATCACATAAAAACCAAATAATGATTTTAACATTTTTCCTCCGATATTTCAATTATTTTGGAGAAGTCATATTATCTCCCCTCATTTATTATTTTAAAATGAAATATTTTCTAGAGAGAAAATAATTAAAATCAAAATCCTCGTCTTCATTATTTGATAAAATTCAAATATGAAAATTTGGAAAATCCCCAACTCTCTCCGAGGGTCCTTGAGTTGCTTAGGATTTCGAGGATTGCAAACGAAATGCAATAAAATATGATATGCATGGATAACCTATGTATAACATTCCAAATTGAAAATTTGGGATGTTACAAACCTACCCCTTAAGATGAATCTCCCTCGAGATTCGGTTTGGCTAGAAAATAGGTGCGGTGGTCCTTGCGAATATCATCTTCTCGCTCCTGTGGCCTCCTCCTCGTATGGTGGCTCCAATCGAACTTTACAAAACTTGATAACCTTGCTGCGGGTGACTCGGCTGTCAAAGTCAAGAATCTTTACTGGCTTTTCCTCATAAGTCAAATTACTATCCAGCTGTATCGCCTCTAGGGGCACTGTATCTCTTAACGGTATATCGCCATCTCAAAGATGGCACTTCTTCACTATGATACGTGAAACACATCGTGAACTCCCGACAATCCTTCGTAACTCCAGCTTGTAGGCAACTTCTCCCATCCGCTCCAAAACACGATACGGTCCTACAAATCTTGGGGCTAACTTTCCTTAACTCCAAAACGCTTTCACTCCCCTCAAGGGTGATACTGCAGATAGGCTCGCTCCAATTTCATAGGTTACTTCCTTGCATTTTGAATCTGCATAACTCTTCCGTCTGGACTGAGCAATCTTTAGTCTGTCTCTGACCAGTTTAACCTTCTCTTCTGGTTCCTTGATCAAATCTGGTCCAAACAACTGACGGTCTCCTACCTCATCCCACATCAATGGTGTTCTACATCTGCGTCCATATAGGGCTTCGAACGGTGCCATCTTCAAACTGGATTGGTAGCTGTTGTTATATGAGAACTCTACGTACGGCAAATTGTCATCCCAACTAGATCCATAATCTAGCGCACATGCTCTCAACTCTTCCAGAATCTGATTGACTCTCTCGGTCTGTCCATCCGTCTGTGGGTGGAAAGCGGTACTGAACTCCAATCTGGTACCCAAAGTCTGGTGTAATTGATGCCAAAACTTTGAAGTAAACTGTGTTCCTCTATCTGATAGATGCTCCTCGGAACTCCATGCAAATATACGATCCTGGCAATATATATCTTGGCCAACTTGGCACTTGTATAGGTTGTTTTCACTGGGATGAAGTGAGCTACTTTGGTCAAACGATCCACAACTACCCATATTGAATCATATACTGCCTTGGTTCTGGGTAATCCGGTAATAAAGTCCATGCCAAGTTTGTCCCACTTCCATTCGGGTATTGGCATAGGCTGTAACAGTCCTGCTGGCTTCTGATGCTCTGCCTTCACTCTCTGGCATACATCACATACGGCTACATACTCGGCAATATCCTTCTTCATACCAGTCCACCAGAAACGTTCCTTCAAGTCCAAATACATCTTGGTGTTTCCGGGGTGAATCGAGTATGGTGAGTCATGGGCCTCCTGAAGTATTAACTTCCTGATCTCAGAATTGTTGGGCACGTAAATTCGGTCCTCAAACCACAAGGTATCGTGCTCATCCTCGCGAAAACCTTTGGCTTTACCTTCGCCCATCTTCTCTCTTATCTCAGCAATCTCTTTGTCCTCCCTCTGAGCTTCTCGAATCTTGTCCAACAATGTCGACTGAACCTCCAGGGTTGCAATGAAACCTCTTGGGACAATTTCCAAGCGAAGTTCCATAATATCCTCAGCTAAGTCCTTTGACAATCCTTTACTTTCAAGGATATTAGCATAACTCTTCCGGCTTAAAGACTCTGCTACGACGTTGGCCTTTCCTGGATGATAGTGTAGCTTCATATCGTAATCATTTATAAGTTCCAACCATCTCCTCTGTCTGAGGTTCAACTCCTTCTATGTGAAAATGTACTTCAAACTCTTATGATCTGTGTACACATCACAACAGTTTCCAATGAGATAATGTCTCCAGGTCTTTAATGCATGCACTACGGCTGCTAACTCCAAATCATGCGTGGCATAGTTCAACTCATGAGGCTTTAGTTGTCGTGAGGCATACGAAACAACCTTTCCGTCTTGCATAAGCACACATCCAAGTCCCAAGCGTGAGGCGTCACAATACACTTGAAACTCCTTATGTATATCTGGCAATGTCAGCACTGGGGTTGTAGTCAACCGTTTCTTCAACTCCTGAAAACTGGCCTCGCAATCTTCTGTCCATTTAAACTTAGTATCCTTCTTTAGCAATTCAGTCATTGGCTTAGCAATCTTGGAAAAATTCTCAATGAATCTCCGATAATATCCTGCCAGCTCAAGGAAATCATGGATCTCGCCAACTCGGTGGGTGCCAACCATTCAAAGGATCGATCAATCTTCTTCGATCTACTTGCTATACCCTCTCCGATATAACATGCCCAAGAAATCCAACTTCCTTCAACCAAAACTCGCACTTGCTGAATTTGGCGATAACTTGTGTTCTCGAGTTTCTCGAGAACCAAACGCAAGTGTTCCGCGTGCTCCTCTTCGTTCTTCGAGTATACCATAATATCATCAATAAACACCACAACAAACTTGTCCAAATACTCCATGAACACCTTGTTCATCATACTCATGAAATATGCAGGGGCGTTAGTCAGTCCAAATGACATGACCGTATACTCATATAATCCATACCGTGTGGTAAACGTTGTCTTTGGTATATCCTTCTCTCGGATCTTCAACTGATGGTATCCTGATCATAGATCAATCTTCGAAAACACCTTAGCTCCTTGCAATTGATCAAACAGATCATTGATCATCGGTAAGGGATACTTGTTCTTTATCGTTACTTCATTCAGAGCTTGGTAATCAACAACCATCCTTAGGGATTTATCCTTCTTCTCCACCAAAAGTAATGGGGCTCCCCAAGGTGATGAACTTCTACGAATGTAACCTTTCTCCAATAACTCCTTGATCTGCTTTTTGATTTCCTCCAGATCATTTGCGGGCATTCGATAGGGTCTCTTGGATATTGGCCCTGTACCTGGCAATAGCTCTATCAGGAACTCGATGTCTCTATCTGGCGGCATGCCTGGTAACTCTTCTAGGAAAACATACGGAAAATCTTTTACTACAGGTACTTCCTCCTGTACAACTCCCGTGAGGGTATTCACTTGGCTCCTCCTAGGCACATGCCTAGAAACATACTTAATCCTTTTTCCCTCCGGGGTGGTAAGATAAATTGACTTGCTAGCACAGTCAATACTTCCTCCATACTTCGACATCCAGTCCATACCTAATATCACATCCAATCCTTGTGACTCCAAGATGATTAGGTCAGACGGAAAAACATGCATGCCAATGATTAGGGGTATCTGGGTGCACCATCTGCTAGCCATGTACTCTGCTCCAGGCGAGCTCACTAAAAGAGGGGTCTTAAGGGTTTGGGTTGGTAACTTAAACTTTTCCGCAAAACCTCTTGATATGTATGAATGCGATGCACAAGTATCGAAAAGAACAAGAGCGGTAAATGAATGAACCAAAAACTTACCTATTACCGCGTCCGGCTGCTCTTTGACTTCCTCCTTGTTAACGTGGTTCACTTGTCCTTTGTTGAATGGATTGGGCTTCTTCCCAGCGCTCCCATTTCCGTTTCCATTCCTTCCTTCAGGGCAGTCATTGGCATAGTGCCCTGTCTTCCCGCACTTAAAGCAAATAACTTGGCTTAAGTCCCTCTTGGCGGGTGTAGATGGGTTAGAGCGATTCTGATTATTGTTGACTCCATTCCCATTCCCGTTCTTCGCACCATTTTGATTATGCGATCCTCCTCCAGTATGGTTATGACCTCCATGGTTATGAACAAGTCCTCCCGAGTTCGGGGCTAAGCGAGGCTTCCTCTTACGGCTCTCAATTTGCTGCTGCTTTCCTTCAATCATTAGGGCCTTATCTACCAACTCCTGGTAGTTGTTGAAAGTTGCCACCATCAACTGCATACTCATCTCATCATTCAGCCCTTCCATAAACTTCTCCTGCTTCGCGGCATCTGTGGCCACATCATCAGGGGCATAGCGTGATAACTTGCTAAATTCATCCACGTACTGGGCCACAGTACGGTTCCCCTGGCGTAAGTTGCGAAACTCACGCTTCTTCATCTGCATGGCTCCAGTTGAGACATGGGCCGTGCGAAAAGCTTGTTAGAACTGGTCCCAAGTGACATTGGCTATAGGAAAAGTAGCTGTGTAATTCTCCCACCATGCGGCTGCTGGTCCGTCCAATTGATGTGCGGGAAAGCGCACCTTCTCAGCATCCGTGCATCCTGCGGTGGTTAACTCCCTTCCAATACGGCGTAGCCAATCATCAGCAACTATTGGCTCGGTGCTACTGGAAAACACCGGCGGTTGTAACCTCAGAAAACGGGCTAAATTGCCCACGGGTGGCGGGTTGTTGTTGTTGTTGTTGTTGTTGTTGTTGGCATTGCCCTGGTTCTGAACTAGCAATTGCATCAAGGCATTCTGCTGATGGATCAACTGGGTGAGCTCCGGTGGGAAAACAAAACCGAGGTCACGTCTCGGAGGCATCTGGTGGGTTTAGATGGAAGAGATTAGAATAGAAAGAGGTCTAGTGAGAAAACACTACCCATATGCACATGAGGCAAACACAACCATTCATTCAATCAATCAAGCAAGGGCATACAAACGGTCTAGGACTATCGCAAAAGTGCTCAAATACTACTAGTTACATGGGGGAATACTACTATTATATGGTGGTCATCTAGAAATTTTGATCGGTGGAAGACTCCATGATGTCTGCTCCAGCTTCGTCTTCATAGTCATCATCACTTGGATCGGAATCGGTGTCGTCGATGATGATGTAGTTGTCCGGACAAGTGGGATCTTCTTCCTCTTCATCCGGTGCTGATCCTCCCATGAAGACTCCGATCTTCTTGACTAGGTCACCACTAGTCGTCAACCCGTGCTGCAGCACAGGCTAGTTAATTAGGGAGTCATGCAACAATAGAATAGTAATGTCATTTCGATATTTATTTTTATTTTAAATTATAGGAAATTATGATTTCTAATATTCATAAGAATTATTACCAAAGACATATTGATTTATTGGGTGCCATGCTTAAGGTGTTGGAAACCTTGTGGAAAGAGGTAAATACATCTTGGATCAAGATACATCTGCTTGTGTCAAGAAATTAGGAAAGAACATATCTTTATAGATGTACTAAATCTCTGATTGTTAAGTCTTCGTGTCTAATGGTATAAAACTCCATCTTATCATTCTTCGACCAATATACTATTTAGAGATTATGTACCCAGCTTCTCCACTTTATTGCTTAGAACACCATAGCTCGTTTTCATTAACAATACATCTATTAACATTTGTATCTCCATTTGGAACTTGACAGTGTTGTTACCCATTTCTTGGAAACCATTGTGCCGATGCACTTAATATTTGATTTTATGTCCAAGTACCTACAATATTAAGTAGATCTTATAGAAGGGTACCAATATGGACAACATTCTCAAGTAAAACTTAACGTAGAAATAGGCAAATACCTTGTACCTGCAAACAAAGGGAATTTTCCAATCAATTTAATTCAACAATAGTTACATCATAATGACGGCAAGAAAATGGTAGATAGTACTTAGTGGCTAAGCATAACATATTAACATTTGATTTAGTTGTAGCTGCAAAACTTGTTCGACAAAATAGGTCACAACATATGCATAAATATTCAGAAAAACTAAGCTTTATCAAAAATACATTCGATTTATTAATCTAAGTAAGGTCTCCCTGTGAACAGGTGTAACTACATTAAATTAGTAGAACCGACATGTCAATTTATTTTGCAAGAGACTGGACGACACATGGTCTCAAGTATGACTCTGAGTATACTTCTATGGCGCCGCCAACAAATTCAACCGCTACCCCTTTTTTCAGAATCAAGCATAAACTCTCTTTTTTACCATGAGGCTTGAGGTCCCTCTATTTTGTATGTGCATGAATTTTCATGATACTCTCGCACTCTCAAGTGTGAAATTACAACACCAACGATCTAATCCTTAAAAATAAGAAAAAGATGTGTTTAATGCTCAACAGAAACAAAAGCGAAGATTCCAAGGGAGATGCATACCATGCACTAATAAGTTCTGATGGAGCTGTAAACAAAATAATAATGTTTGCGATGCAACATCGTTCACTGCACTATGCATGTAGGTTAATCTAAACATGAGAAAAAGGTGTGAAAATAGAATGTTAAATCACCTTCATATATTTAAATTGCACATAAGGTTAACATTAGATGAACATGAATAGAAAACCACCAAAGAAGTATCGATTTTTAGAAATCTGTAAATCTGAGGCATGTAAAATCAGTTAATTCCGTTCAGACGTTGTTGTCAATGTCGTTTGTGCCATAAACTGGTCAGCATGCATATGATCTCTGAGAACGGCTCTTTTTTGTTTTTTGGGAATTCTGAGTACGGCTTTGGGTATACTTCTTTGGTGCCGGCAACATATCCCGCCGCTACCTTTTTTTCTTCTCAAAATCAGGCATACACTCTCTTTTTTGACCATGGGGCTTGAGCTCTATCTTCTTAGTACGTGCATGAATTTTCATTTTTTTGGGGATTGAGAGGTGGGCTCTTTTTAATGAGAGGCCTGACGACTTTTTATTCACGTTGCTGGTATATATTCATATCTGTACACGTATTTGTTTGGCATGTTTTTTTTATTTTCACTGAACATAGACGTGCGTGTTGGAGACTCTTTTCTTAGCCGGGAGACTCATTTTTTTACATGTGGGGAAAAGACATGTTCATTTTTCTATAGAGGTTAGATGTGGGCGTTTGGGAGTAGTACGTGATTTTTATTTTATTCAAGCAACATCTTCTAATAGATCTACACCTTTTCTTCTGAAAATCAGGCCTATACTGTCTTTTTTAACCATGAGCCTTGAGGTCCCTCTTTTCTGAACCTGTATGGATTTTCATTAATTTATTTTGGATTGGGATCTGAACTTTTTTAACGTGATGCTAGAGGAGTTTCTTTTGGACGTGCACCAAGGGGACTCTATTTTTTTAGGATCTCAAGGGTACTCTTTTTGTACGTGGGGAAAAGGAACGCTATTTTTGTTTCTACATAACTTAGGCCTGGTCGTTTGGGACTCTGTCCGTGTGCTCTTTAAACTTAAATCTCAAGCGTGTTTTTTTATTCAGCTTAAGTCATTACGTACATCCAATGGCTACAGATTTCTTAATTACAGATCCGACGGTTAATTAGTTAGCTTTTCTAGGATTAACGTGGAGGCTTATATGGTGCCTCCAATTAGTAAATATAAGATTCTTCTCCAGTAGTGTCTTGATTTCCTCCTCATATCCATCGCGTATAAACTTGAGTTCTTCCTCCAGCTCGATGATCCTAGTTTTCGCCTTATTCAAATCCATCATGTGTGCGCACATCTGGTTCTCCTGACGTCGAATGTGCTGGTTTAGCTCCTAGATGTAAGCTGCAATGGATCTATCCTTCTTGGTGCTGATTACTTCCCATTGCTCGTCTCAGCGCCCACATATTTGGTAGATGGTGTCCTTAAGCTCCCTGTTGTAGACTTCTCCAATGCGTCCCATGGTAATGTGAGCTGCCATACTCTTGCCAAGGCTCCAGGTGGGTGCTTCGAAAGAAAACTCTATGGGCTTGGAAGTTGGCGAGAATGTCCTTCCTGGAACTTGTACTTGAATCATCCAGCGCTCTTCTTCAGGTAAAGTGGCATTGTACGTCCCGGTGAAGCCTGGTATTCCAATGTTCAAGTACCTAGTGACTTCCTTCAAGTGGCGTCCAAAAGGTGTGTCTTCATCCGGTTGTGCAAACTTGTTCTTCATCTCCGTCATCCTAAAGAGTGAAAAAATGGAGAGGAGTCAGAAATGAGTAGAGAAGAGTGACCTATGGTTTATCTTAGTGGTCGTCTCCTACACTCAGCGTGTGCTCTGATACCAACTTGTAGCGACCCGACCTCAGATGGTCAAGTCTCTGTGTTTCGGTGTCATCCCTGGATCAGTAATGCTGACACACACAGTACTCGAAGGATAAGGCCATCTAATACGATAACAGCGGAAGGCTTGGAAGATAAAGTGAGTCCATCAACTCCAACGGCATAGCTGAGCTGCACGGCAACGACCTATCGAACCTTACTCCTCTTCTAAAAAGTCTGCAACATAATACGTTGCAGCCCGAGAACGGGTTAGCACATGGAATATGCTGGCAATGTAACACAATAGAGCAATAACAGAATAATGCTACCACTACATGCATATTTGGCTGGTGGAAAACTCTACGGTTAAAGTTTTTGCGAAAAGCCAATTTTTCCCTACAATAAAGAAATAAATTTTAATTTAAATATCATGGTGGTTGATACATCATTGAGAAGGTATAACCCCAACTCAATCCCAATTAAGGTAATTAACATCCCAGCAATATTAGTTAAGTGTGATGAGATACATGTGAATACTCAAGTACTAGATACTCAGAATTGTCCATAACCGGGGACACGACTAACCATGATTAGATTGTACACTCTGCAGAGGTTTGCGCACTTTTCCCCACAAGACTCGATCGCCTCGGTTGATTTCTCGCACTACAGGGTGTTTGAGAAACGGATGACCGAGACACAGTCTTTCAGAAACATTAACTCTCTACTCCGGGTAGATCATACCAAACCTACAAAACCCACTACCTGCTGATCTACCTCTTCAAGAGCTTCACGTAACTTACTCAACTATGCTAGAGCCCATAATAGCTTGTGGCTACACACGGAAGTTTCTAGCATGAATAAACTCAGTTCCCTTTGAGCCTGGGTGGCGGTCCATAGGAAGATCACACGGGTACCCCGAGATTTCCAAAAAAAACCAGACAACACTGGGTTCCCCAGGTGCCTCAATCCACCCAGATGTGTATTTAATTTGCCACCTTAAGTTGAACCATTAATTAAAAATCTCACATCTGTCATACACTCAAACCCAATCCACGTCTACGAGCATATCATAGCAATATAGGCTATACGTAGAAGTAACTCCCAAGGGTTTGATAGTAACAGGGCAATAGGTTCCTACCTCATCATCTACTTCCCAACCCACAAATTAATGACATCCTAATCATGCAATGTTTGAGGGTTGAAACTAATGCATAAAACTGGGTATGAAAAGAGTATGATCAAAGTGTTACTTGCCTTGCTGACGATCCGTGAATCCTAGAGACTCGTAGTAACACGCTTCGCACTCCGGGAATTCTATCGCAAGCAAACAATACATACATAAGCAACAAGCAAAAGATGCACAAACGAAACTTCAAATCAAAGAGGTTGACCAGAGAGTTCAATTTAAGAACTCTGGTTCGCAAAGAGGGTTTAAGTTCAATTTAATCTGAACTAGGGTCAAATTTTACAGAGACAAAAACTGGTTTAAGTTGATCATTCAGAAAGAGGGTTTTGAGATGAAACTCGAGGCGCTTGAATCGCCTGATTCCTATAAACGAGCGAAAAGTTATACTAGTACGAACATCGGATCAGAAATCGCGATCAGGAAAATCGTGGAATAAATCCGACAAAAGAACACGACGAACGGCTTAACAAACGAACGTCCGTTAGCAGAAACTAAACGACGAACACGTTCGTTAAAACTAACGAACGAGCGAACGCTCGCTAAGTAAATAAACCGGAGAATAAAACCAATATATATAAAAAACGAACTAGGGTTTTTCTAAAAAAAACCGAAGGGGTTTTTCTTTAAAAAAAACGGGCGGCGGGGCGGCTACCTCCGGCGAGGTCGTCCGGCGAGGTCGTCCGGCGAGGCGGGCGACTCGGGCGGTGGGGGGGCGGGCTCGGCGAGGGCGCTGGGTGGCGGGAGGGGGGGGCGGCGGCGCTTAGGGCGGCGACGGGCGACTCGAGCTCGGGCGGCTCCGGCTCTGGGCGGGCGGTGGTGGTGGTGGCTAGAGGGGGGGCGCGATAAAGGGGCGGGCGGCGACTTGGAGGAGGGCAAGATGCGGGCGGAGTCCGGGTCGGCGGGCGGCGGGCGTGTGGCACAGGGAGGCGGGCAATGGCGGGCGGCTGGGCTGCCTGCTCAGCCGGGCCCTAGGCCCGGTCCGGTAGGTCTCTTTTTAAAACGTTCACCAAACTTAGAAAATCCTAGAAAATAAATAAAATCTAAAATACCAAAACAAGTTTTCTCCGTCTAAATGAAATATTTAGAACAGGATGAACTTTTCTTGGCCCCTAAAATGCAAATTTTAAAACATGCAAATTTTTCTAAGGCAAATAAAATCACATAAAAACCAAATAATGATTTTAACATTTTTCCTCCGATATTTCAATTATTTTGGTGAAGTCATATTATCTCCCCTCATTTATTATTTTAAAATGAAATATTTTCCGGAGAGAAAATAATTAAAATCAAAATTTTCTCTTCATTATTTGATAAAATTCAAATATGAAAATTTGGAAAATCCCCAACTCTCTTCGAGGGTCCTTGAGTTGCTTACGATTTCGAGAATTGCAAACGAAATGCAATAAAATATGATATGCATGGATGACCTATGTATAACATTCCAAATTGAAAATTTGGGATGTTACATAACATAACCTCCAGAACAGGATTAGCGTACCACTCTGGTGCGGATCTTACTCTGGTTGACCTATGAGGTTCAGTAACAACTTGATCTGAAGTTTCATGATCATCATCATTAACTTCCTCACTAATTGGTATAGGCATCACAGGAACCGGTTTCTGTGATGAACTACTTTCCAATAAGGGAGCAGGTACAGTTACCTCATCAAGTTCTACTTTCCTCCCACTCACTTCTTTCGAGAGAAACTCCTTCTCTAGAAAGGATCCATTCTTGGCAACGAATGTCTTGCCTTCGGATCTGTGATAGAAGGTGTACCCAACAGTCTCCTTTTGGTATCCTATGAAGACACATTTCTCCGATTTGGGTTCAAGCTTATCAGGTTGAAGCTTTTTCACATAAGCATCGCAGCCCCAAACTTTAAGAAACGACAACTTTGGTTTCTTGCCAAACCACAGTTCATAAGGCGTCGTCTCAACGGATTTTGATGGTGCCCTATTTAACGTGAATGCGGTCGTCTCTAAAGAATAACCCCAAAATGATAGCGGCAAATCAGTAAGAGACATCATAGATCGCACCATATCTAGTAAAGTACGATTACAACGTTCAGACATACCATTACGCTGTGGTGTTCCGGGTGGCGTGAGTTGCGAAATTATTCCGCATTGTTTCAAATGTAGACCAAACTCGTAACTCAAATATTCTCCTCCACGATCAAATCGTAGAAACTTTATTTTCTTGTTACAATGATTTTCAACTTCACTCTGAAATTCTTTGAACTTTTCAAATGTTTCAGACTTATGTTTCATTAAGTTGATATACCCATATCTGCTTAAATCATCTGTGAAGGTGAGAAAATAACGATACCCACCGCGAGCCTCAACATTCATTGGTCCACATACATCAGTATGTATGATCTCCAATAAATCAGTTGCTCATTCCATAGTTCTGGAGAACGGCGTTTTAGTCATCTTGCCCATGAGGCATGGTTCGCAAGTACCAAGTGATTCATAATCAAGTGATTCCAAAAGTCCATCAGTATGGAGTTTCTTCATGCGCTTTACACCAATATGACCCAAACGGCAGTGCCACAAATAAGTTGCACTATCATTATCAACTCTGCATCTTTTGGTTTCAACATTATGAATATGTGTATCACTACTATCAAGATTCATCAAAGATAGACCACTCTTCAAGGGTGCATGACCATAAAAGATATTACTCATATAAATAGAACAACCATTATTCTATGATTTAAATGAATAACCGTCTCGCATCAAACAAGATCCAGATATGATGTTCATGCTCAACGCTGGCACCAAATAACAATTATTTAGGTCTAATACTAATCCCGAAGGTAGATGTAGAGGTAGCGTGCCGATGGCGATCACATCGACTTTGGAACCGTTTCCCACGCATCGTCACCTCGTCCTTAGCGATTATCCGCTTAATCAGTAGTTCCTGTTTGAGTTGCAAATATTAGCAATAGAACCAGTATCAAATACCAGTGCTCTCGAGAGCTCGTAAGGTACACATCAATAACATGTATATCACATATACCTTTGTTCACCTTGCCATCCTTCTTATCCGCCAAATACTTGGGGCAGTTCCGTTTCCAGTGACCAGTCTGCTTGCAGTAGAAGCACTCAGTCTAAGGCTTAGGTCCAAACCTGGGTTTCTTCTCTTGAGCAACAACTTGTTTGTTGTTCTTCTTGAAGTTCCCCTTCTTCTTCCCTTTGCCGTTTTTCTTGAAACTGGTGGTCTTATTGACCATCAACACTTGATGCTCCTTCTTGATTTCTACCTCCGCAGCCTTTAGCATTGCGTGGAGCTCAGGAATTGTCTTATCCATCCCTTGCATGTTATAGTTCATCACGAAGCTCTTGTAGCTTGGTGGCAGTGATTGAAGAATTCTGTCAATGACACTATCATCGGGAAGATTAACTCCCAGTTGAATCAAGTGATTGCTATACCCAGACATTCTGAGTATATGCTCACTGAAAGAACTATTCTCCTCCATCTTGCAGCTGTAGAACTTATTGGAGACTTCATATCTCTCAATTCGGGCATTTGCTTGAAATATTAACTTCAACTCCTGGAACATCTCATATGCTCCATGACGTTCAAAACGTCGTTGAAGTCCCGGTTCTAAGCCGTAAAGCATGGCACACTGAACTATCGAGTAGTCATCAGCTTTGCTCTGCCAGACGTTCATAACATCCGGTGTTGCTCCTGTAGCAGGTTTGGCACCTAGCGGTGCTTCCAGGACGTAATTCTTCTATGCAGCAATGAGGATAATCCTCAAGTTACGGACCCAGTCCCTGTAATTGCTACCATCATCTTTCAACTTTGCTTTCTCAAGGAACGCATTAAAATTCAACGGAACAACAGCACGAGCCATCTATCTACAACAACATAGACATGCAAAATACTAATAGGTACTAAGTTCATGATAAATTAAAGTTCAATTAATCATATTACTTAAGAACTCCCACTTAGATAGACATCCCTCTAATCATCTAAGTGATCACGTGATCCAAATCAACTAAACCATAACCGATCATCACGTGAAATGGAGTAGCTTTCAATGGTGAACATCACTATGTTGATCATATCTATTATATGATTCACGCTCGACCTTTCGGTCTCAGTGTTCCGAGGCCATATCTGCATATGCTAGGCTCGTCAAGTTTAACCTGAGTATTCGGCGTGTGCAAAACTGTCTTGCACCCGTTGTAGATGGACGTAGAGCTTATCACACCCGATCATCACGTGGTGTCTGGGCACGACGAACTTTGTCAACGGTGCATACTCAGGAAGAACACTTTTATCTTGAAATTTAGTGAGAGATCATCTTATAATGCTACCGTCAATCAAAGCATGATAAGATGCATAAAAGATAAACATCACATGCAATCAATATAAGTGATATGTTATTGCCATCATCATCTTGTGCTTGTGATCTCCATCTCCAAAGCACCGTCATGATCACCATAGTCACCGGCTATCGCTACCTTGATCTCCATCGTAGCATCATTGTCGTCTCGCCAACTATTGTTTCTACGACTATCGCTACCGCTTAGTGATAAAGTAAAGCAATTACAGGGCGATTGCATTGCATAAATAAAGCGACAACCATATGGCTCCTGCCAGTTGCCGATAACTCGGTTACAAAACATGATCATCTCATACAATAAAATATAGCATCATGCCTTGACCATATCACATCACAGCATGCCCTGCAAAAACAAGTTAGACATCCTCTACTTTGTTGTTGGAAGTTTTACATAGCTCCTATGGGCTGAGCAAGAACCGTTCTTGCCTACGCATCAAAACCACAACGATAGTTCGTCAAGTTAGTGCTGTTTTAACCTTCTCAAGGACCGGGCGTAGCCACACTCGGTTCAACTAAAGTTGGAGAAACTGACACCCGCCAGCCACCTGTGTGCAAAGCACGTCGGTAGAAGCAGTCTCGCATAAGCGTACGCGTAATGTCGGTCCGGGCCGCTTCATCCAACAATACCGCCGACCAAAGTGTGACATGCTGGTAAGCAATATGACTTGTATCGCCCACAACTCACTTGTGTTCTACTCGTGCATATAACATCAACGCATAAAACCTGGCTCGGATGCCACTGTTGGGGAACGTAGTAATTTCAAAAAAATTCCTACGCACACACAGGATCATGGTGATGCATAGCAACGAGAGGGGAGAGTGTGTCCACGTACCCTCGTAGACCGAAAGAGGAAGCGTTAGCACAACGCAGTTGATGTAGTCATACGTCTTCATGATCTGACTGATCAAGTACCGAACGCACGACACCTCCGAGTTCAGCACACGTTCAACTCAATGACGTCCCTCGAACTCCGACCCAGCCGAGCTTTGAGGGAGAGTTCCGTCGGACAACGGGCGCGGTGATTTATGATGATGCTCATCGACGCAGGGCTTCGCCTAAGCACCGCTACGATATTATCGAGGTGGATTATGGTGGAGGGGGCACCGCTGCGCTAAGAGATCCAAGGGATCAATTTTGTGTCTCAAGGGGTGCCTCCTCCCGTATATAAAGGAGTGGAGGAGGGAGGGGCCGCCACCCTTGGCGCGCCCATGAGGAGTCCTACTCCCACCGGAGTAGGACTCCCCTTCCATGTTGGAGTAGGAGAGGAGAGGAAGGAGAGAGGGGAAAGGAAGGGGGGCACCGCCTCCTTGTCCAATTTGGACTTGGGGGGAGGGGCGCGCGGCTGCCCCTTGGCCACCTCTCCTCTTCCACCACTTGGGCCCATGAGGCCCAATAACATCCGGGGGGGTTCCGGTAACCCCCTGGTACTCCGGTATATATCCGATAACCCCCGGAACCATTCTGGTGTCCGAATATAGTCGTCCAATATATCAATCTTCATGTCTCGACCATTTCGAGACTCCTCGTTATGTCCGTGATCACATCCGAGACTCCAAACTACCTTCGGTACATCAAAACACATAAACTTATAATATAACCATCATCGAACTTTAAGCGTGCGGACCCTATGGGTTCGAGAACTATGTAGACACGACCGAGACACGTCTCCGGTCAATAACCAATAGCGGAAACTGGATGCTCATATTGGCTCCCACATATTCTACGAAGATCTTTATCGGTCAAACCGCATAACAACATACATTGTTCCCTTTGACATCGGTATGTTACTTGCCCGAGATTCGATCGTCGGTATCTCAATACCTAGTTCAATCTCGTTACCGGCAAGTCTATTTACTCGTTCCGTAATACATCATCCCGCAACTAACTCATTAGTTGCAATGCTTGCAAGGCTTATAGTGATGTGCATTACCGAGTGGGCCCAGAGATACCTTTCCAACAATTGGAGTGACAAATCCTAATCTCGAAATACGCCGACCCAACAAGTACCTTCAGAGACACCTGTAGAGAACCTTTATAATCTCCCAGTTACGTTGTGACGTTTAGTAGCACACAAAGTGTTCTCCAGTAAACGGGAGTTGCATAATCTCATAGTCATAGGAACATGTATAAGTCATGAAGAAAGCAATAGCAACATACTAAACGATCAAGTGCTAAGCTAACGGAATGGGTCAAGTCAATCACATCATTCTTAATGATGTGATCCCGTTAATCAAATGACAACTCTTTGTCCATGGCTAGGAAACATAACCATCTTTGATCAACGAGCTAGTCAAGTAGAGGCATACTAGTGACACTCAGTTTGTCTATGTATTCACACATGTATCATGTTTCCGGTTAATACAATTCTAGCATGAATAATAAACATTTATCATGATATAAGGAAAAAAATAACTTTATTATTGTCTCTAGGGCATATTTCCTTCAATTAGAGACAACTTCATTCACGTTAAATAGGGCACCATCTAAATCCGTTGAGACGACACCGTATAAATTGTGGTTTAGCAATAAACCTAAGCTGTCGTTTCTTAAAGTTTTGGGCTGCGATGCTTATGTGAAAAAGCTTCAACCTGATAAGCTCGAACCCAAATCGGAGAAGTGCGTCTTCATAGGATACCCAAATGAAACTGTTGGGTACACCTTCTATCACAGATCCAAAGGCAATACATTTGTTGCTAAAGTATGGATCCTTTCTAGAGAAGAAGTTTCTATCGAAAGAAGTGAGTGGGAGGAAAGTAGAACTTGATGAGGTGATTGTACCTTTTCTTGAATTGGAAAGTATCTCATCGCTGAAACAGTTCCAAAGATGCCTACACGAATTAGTGAGGAAGTTAATGATGATGATCATGAAACTTCAGATCAAGTTACTACCGAACCTCGTAGGTCAACTAGTGTACGATCCGCACCAGAGTGGTATGGTAATCCTGTTCTGGAAGTCATGTTAACAGACCATGATGAACCTACGAACTATGAGGAAGCGATGATGAGCCCAGATTCCGCGAAATGGCTTGAGGCCATAAAATCTGAGATGGGATCCATGTATGAGAACAAAGTATGAACTTTGATTGACTTGCCCGATGATCGGCGAGCCAGTAAGAATAAATGGATCTTCAAGAGGAAGACGGACACTGATAGTAGTGTTACTATCTACAAAGCTGTAGCAAAAAGTTTTTGACAAGTTCAAGGTGTTGACTACGATGAGATTTTCTCACTCGTAGCGATGCTGAAGTCTGTCCGAATCGTGTTAGCAATTGCCACATTTGATGAAATCTGGCAAATGGATGTCAAAACTGCATTCCTTAATGGATTTCTTAAAGAAGAGTTGTATATGATACAACAAGAAGGTTTTGTCAATCCTAAAGGTGCTAACAAAGTGTGCAAGCTCCAGCGATCCATCTATGAACTGGTGCAAGCATCTCGGAGTTGGAATATACGCTTTGATGAGTTGATCAAAGCATATAGATTTATACAAACTTGCAGTGAATCCTATATTTACAATAAAGTGAGTGGGAGCACTAAAGTTTTCTGATAAGTATATGTGAAAGACATATGGTTGATCGAAACTGATGTAGAATTTTCTAGAAAGCATAAAGGAGTGTTTGAAAGGAGTTTTTCAAAGAAAGACCTCGGTAAAGCTGCTTACATATTGAGCATCAAGATCTATAGAGATAAATCAAAACGCTTGATAAGTTTTTTCAATGAGTACATACCTTGACAAGATTTTGAAGTAGTTCAAAATGGAACAGTCAAAGCAGGAGTTCTTGCCTGTATTGCAAGGTGTGAAGTTGAGTAAAACTCAAATCCCGACCACGACAGAAGATAGAGAGAGAATGAAAGTCATTCCATATGCCTCAGCCATAGGTTCTATAAAGTATGCCATGCTGTGTACCAGATCTATTGTATACTCTACCCTAAGTTTGGCAAGGGAGTACAATAGTGATCTAGGAGAAGATCACTGGACAGCGGTCAAAATTATCCTTAGAGAACTAAGGAAATACTTCTCGGTTATGGAGGTAATAAAGAGTTCGTCGTAAAGAGTTACATCGATGCAAGCTTTGACACAGATCTGGATGACTCCGAGTCTCGATCTAGATACATATTGAAAGTGGGAGCAATTAGCTAGAGTAGCTCCGTGCAGAGCATTATAGACATAGAAATTTGCAAAATACATACAAATCTGAATGTTGCAGACCCGTAGACTAAATCTCACAAGCAAAACATGATCACACCTTAGTGCTCTTGGGTGTTAATCACATAGTGATGTGAACTAGATTATTGACTCTAGTAAACCCTTTGAGTGTTGGTCACATGGCGATGTGAACAATGGGTGTTAATCACATGGTGATGTGAACTGTTGGTGTTAAATCACATGGCGATGTGAACTAGATTAATGACTCTAGTGCAAGAGTGAGACTGAAGGAAATATGCCCTAGAGGCAATAATAAAGTTATTATTTATTTCCTTATTTCATGATAAATGTTTATTATTCATGCTAGAATTGTATTAACCGGAAACTTAGTATACATGTGTGAATACATAGACAAAACATAAGTGTCCCTAGTATGCCTCTACTTGACTAGCTCGTTTATCAAAGATGGTTATGTTTCCTAACCATAGACATGTGTTGTCATTTGATGAACGGGGTCACATCATTAGGAGAATGATGTGATGGACAAGACCCATCCGTTAGCTTAGCATTATGATCGTTAAGTTTTATTGATATTGCTTTCTTCATGACTTATACATGTTCCTTTGACTATGAGATTATGCAACTCCCGAATACCGGAGGAACACCTTGTGTGCTATCAAATGTAAGGATGGCAATGGGTAGGGTATGGGCAGGGTAGAGCAATACCATACCCATACCCGTATAGTCAGTGGGTACAAAACTCTACCCATACCCGTACCCATGGGTATGAAACTTTACCCATACCCATACCCAACGGGTACCCATACCCATTGGTGCCCAACGGGTAGAACAAATAGTACACAAGTTGTCACAGTTTTATGCTCATTGATAGCATATTTGACAAAAAATCAATTATATCAGCTCAATAATAGGCAGATGAGTAAATGACATATATCAAAATTTAGAAATCACAACATACTCTTAATTCAATAGGAGTAGACGCGTCACATGACAAATTAATACTAACTGACGACAACTTAACATTAGTTCACAAACGGGCAGGGTATGGGTATACCCGCGGGTACAAGGTTATACCCGTACCCTACCCATGACTTAATGGGTAGGGTATGAGTACTACCTATGGGTATAAAAGTGTGCCCATACCCTGTCCATGCGGGTACGGGTACCCGCGGGTACCCGTACCCGTGGGTAAAATTGCCATCCTTAATCAAACGTCACAACGTAACTGGGTGATTATAAAGATGCTCTACATGTGTCTCTGAAGGTGTTTGTTGGGTTGGCATAGAACGAGATTAGGATTTGTCACTCCATGTATCGGAGAGGTATCTCTGGGCCCTCTCGGTAATGCACAACACGATAAGCCTTGCAAGCAATGTGACTAATGAGTTAGTTGCGGGATGATGCATTACAGAACGAGTAAAGAGACTTGCCGGTAACAAGATTGAACTAGGTATTGAGATACCGATGATCGAATCTCGGGCAAGTAACATACCGATGACAAAGGGAACAACGTATGTTTTTATGCGGTTTGACCGATAAAGATCTTCATAGAATATGTAGGAACCAATATGAGCATCCAGGTTCCGCTATTGGTTATTGACCGGAGATGAGTCTCGGTCATGTCTACATAGTTCTCGAACCCGTAGGGTCCGCATGCTTATCGTTCGGTGACGATCGGTATTATGAGTTTATGTGTTTTGATGTACCAAAGGTAGTTCGGAGTCCCAGATATGATCATGGACATGACGAGGAGTCTCGAAATGGTCGAGACATAAAGATCGATATATTGGATGACTATGTTTGGACATCGGAATGGTTCTGGGTGAGTTCAGGCATTTACCGGAGTACCGGGGGGTTACCGGAACCCCCCGGGGAGTGTATGGGCCTTATTGGGCCTTAGTGGGAGAGAGGAGGAGGCGGCCAAGATGGGGGTGCCCCTCCCC
Source organism: Aegilops longissima (assembly GCA_021605205.1). Lineage (NCBI taxonomy): Eukaryota > Viridiplantae > Streptophyta > Magnoliopsida > Poales > Poaceae > Aegilops > Aegilops longissima. Next base: position 663,616,333 of record CM038678.1, read on the forward strand.
CCAATCCCAATCCGAATTGGGTGGGGGGCCGGCCCCCCTTTCCTTCTCCCTCTCTCATCCTTCCTTCCTCTCCTACTCCAACTAGGGAAGGGGGGGATCCTACTCCTGGTGGGAGTAGGACTCCCCCTAGGGTGCGCCGTAGAGAGGTCCGGCCCTCCCCTCCTCCACTCCTGTATATACGGGGGAGGGGGGCACCCCATAGACACACAAGTTGATTGTTTAGCCGTGTGCGGTGCCCCCCTCCACCATATTCCACCTCAGTCGTATCGTTGTAATGCTTAGGTGAAGCCCTGCGCCGGTAACTTCATCATCACCGTCATCACGCCGTCATGCTGACGAAACTCTCCCTCGACCTCAGCTGGATCTAGAGTTCGTGGGACGTCACCGAGCTGAACGTGTGCAGATCGCGGAGGTGCCGTACCTTCGGTGCTAGGATCGGTCGGATCGTGAAGACGTACGACTACATCAACCGTGTTGTCATAACGCTTCCGCTTACAGTCTACGAGGGTACGTAGACAACACTCTCCCCTCTCATTGATATGCATCACGTAGATAGATCTTGCGTGTGCGTAGGAAATTTTTCGAAATTACTGTGTTCCCCAACAGCACATGTGTTAGTAAGTGTTGTCAAGCTAGTTGTTGAGTCTTGTTGTCCAACGATTGTAGTGTAGCAACTCTGAATGGTGAGTCTTGTCTAGCTAGTTGTTGGTTCTATTCTAGAAGGTGTTAGTAAGTTAATTGAGAACTGTATGTTAATGTTTTTCTTTCCTGTGAAGTGGATCATTCATCCTTGCTCATAGTGCTTTAAGAAAATGGCGCCACCATCACCACCACCATGTCGACTGTGCAAGTCAAGGTGCGCCAGCAGCCTTGCAACTAGCACGCTGTTCGACATCTACTTCCAGCCGAGTTTTCTTCATGCGGCGGTAACAAATTATATGAAACTTGTAACAACTTTTTGTTTTTAGTGTTATTGGCGTTAATGCACTGTGTATATATCATTTTGCTTTTTTACATAGATCGTCTCATGCAATGTGAGGTTGGAATTCGACAAGCTGAACGGAGACACTGTGACCTAAGGCTCCTGGGGGCCCCTGCACTATGGAGGTCGAGAAAGGACGAAATATGTCGCAGATGGGAGGAGATGGATGGGTCCGTTTCCTCGCCCACATGGGTGTCACTGGTGGTGAGTTGATCAGCTTCTCCTTTAGAGTAGAAAGACCCAAGTTGGTCACCATTTATGTTAACACGGAGGAAGATGATGAAGATGATGAGGACCCACTTGATGAAGCCATCTATGCTCAAAGAATGAGGCTGAGCGAGGAGGAGGTGTGCAACCTATGGGACATAATTCCACCACGTGCTGACTTTGTCGGGGTGCCATTCGTGACCCGCCTGACAAGTACCATGGTTGATCGGCATGTCATGGTATGTTATACTTACTGTAGAAATTTCATGATATACTTTATTGTTATACTTACAAATGCAAATTATATGATGATATGCTTAGTGAATCCGATGATATGCTTAATGTAGAGTCCAATGATATGTTGTGTGGAAGCTAGCTGATGATATGCTTTAATGTAGAGTCCAATGACATGCTAAATTAGTGTAGAGTCCAATGACATGTTTACTGTCCGATCGCTGATATGCTTTAGTGTGTAGCTAGAGTCCAATGATATATATGCTTACTGTAGAATCCGATCGATGATATGCTTTAGTGTAGCTAGAGTCCAATGGTATATATGCTTAGTGTAGAATCCAAGGAACTTTTAATAGTGTAGATAATCCATACTTATTAGTAGAATTCATGATTAGTAGAAATGTAGTAATGTGTCTTTTGATAGTGTAGAAATCTGTACTTAGTAGAAATATATTTGCAAGAGTATGTGCGAGGCTACTTATTAATTGATATATTTTTTTACTCGGGAATTGCCAAAGAGCCTATCTATGAGTTGTGGTATCGAGCCTTCATCAAGGCTCTGGTGTAATACGCCTTACCGCAAGGGGCTCCGTCACCACCTGTGTGTACGACATGGACACAGACCGTCGCACACACTTAAGCTCGGTTGGGTGGAAGAGCTTCCTCGTTGGTAAGAACCTTCGTGTTGGACAGGCCATCCTAATTACTATCAGGAACACCCACTGCCAAGGCTTGAGATGATGATCATCATCGATATCATCTAGAACTATATATGTGTGTGGCTGCTGAAAACCATATATATGCTACTGTATGACTACCTAGTAGACTGCTTATCAACTATTATTAGTTCGCCATATGAGATCTATCCATTTAATGATATTGTATGACTACTGTATGACTATATATGAGTATATGGTATTGTGGTTAATGATATTATTATATGAGTACCTAGTATTTGTGAAATTGCAGTTTATTGAAACGGGTACTGTTCTCCAACTACAGAAAGCAGAAAAAATGCTGAAAGATGTAGCAGCAGCGCGAGGACAGGAAAAATGCTGCAGGTACATAATAGTAGCGCTTGACAGAAGAGCGCTACTGATACTGTTACTAGTACTAGCGCTAGGTTAGACCGCGCTGCTACTACCAGTTAGATGTAGCGCCGTAGTAGTAGCGCGGCTACCCGCGCTACTGATAGCAATAAAACCTGCGCCACTACCAGGGTTTTCCCTAGTAGTGAGACTATTATTTGAAGCACAAGAGCAAGGAGTTCATCATCAACAAAACATCTATTACCTTTTGGAGAGTGGTGTCTCCTAGATTGGTTAGGTGTCGCTTGGGAGCCTCCGACAAGATTGTGGAGTTGAACCAAGAAGTTTGTAAGGGCAAGGAGATCGCCAACTTCGTGAAGATCTACCCGAGTGAGGCAAGTCCTTCGTGGGCGATGTCCATGGTGGGATAGACAAGGTTGCTTATTCATGGACCCTTCTTGAGTGGAGTCCTCCGTGGACTCGTGCAACGGTTACACTTCGTGGGTTGAAGTCTCGATCAACATGGATGTACGATAGCACCACCTATCGGAACCACGCAAATAATCTCCGTGTCATCTTTGCGTTTGCACTCTCCAAACCCTTCCCTTTACCTTCATATGCAATGTTTTACTTTCTGCTGCTACACTCTTAGAATTGCATGTGTAGGTTGTTTTCTTGACTTATGTTAATTGCTAAAATCTGCCCACAACTAAAATTGGGAAAATGTTAGATTTTCATTTGGTCAAGTAGTCTAATCAACCCCCTCTAGACGTACTTTTGATCCTACACCTGGGCACTACTATCCTGGTGGAATACGTCAAACTCTGGAGGCGCCTCCAACGAGTCACCCTTACCAGCGAGCCCGACTCAATCTCCTGGCGTTGGTCGTTGGTCGGCCAACGGATCATACTGCGCTCAGTCTTGCTACAAAGCTCTCTCCGCTGGCTCCACTATCGCCCCTTCTGGCAGCTCATTTGGAAAAGCTGGGCGCCCCAGAAAGTTAAATTCTTCCTCTGGCTGGTCTCTCTTGATCACTGCTGGACGGCTGAGCGTTGTGCCCGGCACAGCCTCCCCGGTGATCCGATGTGCATCCTCTGCTGTCAGGAGGCCGAAACGCTAAACCACCTGCTGGATGGGTGTGTGTTCTCGCGCATCACCTGGCACGAGATTCTTTCGTGGTGTCGCCTCACCGCCCTCCTTCCTGACGCCACCGACGGCTTCTTCGATTGGTGGCATGCCACCGTTGTCGCGTCCCCCTCCGGTCACCACAAAGGACTATCATCGCTCATCATCCTCTCGGCTTGGAGCATATGGAAGCACCGCAACAATGCGATCTTCGACGACAACGTGGTATCTGCGAGTAACCTCGTGGCCTGCATCAAGGAAGACGCCAGGTCATGGGCGAAGGCCGGCGCAAAAGGTTTAGATCGCATAATCCCTGTAACCAGACCTCCGGTTCTGGGGATGAGCACCCCCTTCTTCTGCTCACCGAGCTCTCCTACTGACGCCTGTTAGCGCACGCCAGTAGGAGTGCCCCCCTTGTACTATCCACCATCCCTTATCAATGAAATGATATGCCCAAGGCGTATTCCCCCCAAAAAATCAAGCACGTGATTCTTTTAGCAAATCAAGTAATCCTTGGTAGGGAACTGTTAAGATGAAATATTCTTTTACCGAGCATATTTATTCCACAATGAAATTGGTTATTAACTTTCCAATGCCTATGAGTAATTTTTCTACAATAAGCTTATTATACTTATTTTGCGCAACCAGAGTATTCTACGAACATCGTTGCTATCGAGACATTTTAGTGTATTGCACAAAACAGTTTTTTTTAAGAGTGTCTTGTGGAGTGCAACTAAAATGTTACATCGGTGACGTACCGACGTGGCTCCTTTTTAGTTGCACCACACCAAAAAAGTGGAAGGAGGCGCATGATCTGGAGCTACACGTGGAGCATTTGTAAGTTTGCAATTTGTTCAAATCATAGTGAATACATACTACATTCTTACTTGCTTACATTGTACTACATTATAGGTACAATCCTGTCGACCCTTCTCTCCTATAACATTAGAAGATGGTGCCCTTTCCAGTGAGTTGTCGGACTCATTAGAATGCGAAATCTGCAACTTCACTGACCTGATTATCTTAACAATATTTCATATGTTGACCCTAACACATTGTAGATTCTAACACTTTGTTTGCCCCTTGACAATTGGAGTATGAAATTAAATGCAATTGTGAGATGAGTGTCGATGAACATTATGAAAGTGCTGTGCACATGTATTTTGAATGCTGCTGAAATGAGAAAAAACGTTGACGAGGAGGAAAATCGCAATTAGTTTTGAAAAATATGAATATGCAGTTCAGCATTTGAGACTGTCTGTAACGACAGATTATTTCTGACGGTTCCAAATGAGCAGCCGCCTCTGTGCAACCCAACATTGCAGGCGGTTTGTAAACGTAAACCGCTTGGGCCGGGCGAGGAAATGAGCGCAGACAGTTCTAGAAACCACCGCCGGCACTCTATCGAGTATTGGTGCTTTCAGGCGAAACGGGGAACAACCACCGTCCCATATGCGAAAACCGCTGCCAAAGCTCACTCTGTACTAGCGTGTGTTTGCAACAAGAAGGTGCCCGCCCGCTATCATGATCTGACAAAGGGTATGTGGAAGCATACATATTGTAATGTCCTTGCCCACACTTAGGAGAATACAAATAAGTACACTTCACATGGCTCATATGTTAATGCACGTCTTACAATATTAATGTAAACAAGTATACAGTCGAAGTAACACATATAGGAGAGGAGATTAATACAAACAATGATACAGGCTGTGCACATCGCAATGATGCATAGGCCGGGGGTAGTCCTCCTTTTCAAAAAAGGAAAAAAAAGAAACAATGATACATGCATGGCGTAGATAGAGATGTAGCTGCAGTCTGCATGACCATGGCAACTACTTGGTGAACTCGAGAGCCCAGAAGTTACCGAAGATGTAGGTGGAACGGAAGGCACCATCAAACCCGGAGCTCCTGGCCATCTTTAGGAAATCCTGCTCAGTCCTCTCCTTTCCACCCTGAAGGTTATTGAACATGATGACGTCTAGAAGGAACATATCCTGCGCCTCACGAGTTGCCTCTGTGGTGGTCGGCAGGACAATTTCCACGACGATCACCTTGCCGTTGGCTGGAAGAGCTCGGTGGCAGTTCTTGAGGATCTTAATGCAGTCATCATCATTCTGTAGATGGAGTATCCACTGCACATATGTCCATTCAGTTCACAGAATGATCAATAATCATTATGTGAATATATGATGGTTTTGTTTTTCTCACAATTGCATCATGTCCATTCTATATCATTCAAAATTTGAATGATCTATTTGATCCCAGAATTTTTTTTGTCTAGACTGAATTTGATCTTGACTTGTAATAAAAAAAATTCATGAAACTAGAAGTTACGCCCTCTGTACATAAAAATTCTATAGTAGTAATCCAAAAGGTCTTATATTTCTTTACGGAGGGAGCAAATACTAAATAACAAGAACCGTCTTCCAAAGGACACGATGGGACTGCTTGTTCGTATGTCTATGTATCCCATGGTGAAGTTCAGGCAAGTCAAAGCTAGACAAATCTAATTTGTTGCCAAATTAGAGCAACCCTCTAGCATGTCTCTTGCTAATTTATTGCATAACTTTCGCAAGTCAAACATGTCATGCCACCCACCTCCGTATGTGTGATTTTAACAAAATATGTTGTTGTTGTTGATATTATTATTATTATTATTATTATTATTATTATTAATTATTATTACATAGTTTTGCTTACTTGTCTGTTGAACAAAAACACACATTCCAATATTATACACTAATATGACAATTATTTTTAGTGAAATGGAGATGAAGTCAATAAAATAATAAAAAGTTATAAATTATTACTTTTTAAATGAATATTAGTCAGCATATATACCTTTAAAAAATTGCATCTCCCGTGGGTACATTCTCAAACATATTTCCAGCAATATTTTCCACACCTGCGGTCAAAATTCGACAAAGTACTAGCTAAATCTCTTTAGAATACAAGAAGAGAATAATAATAAATAACACTACCAAATAGTAATAATAATGTAGTTACAAACATGAACAAGTGGACACAAGGATTGTAATTAATGGATGTTTTTCTATGAAACATAGAAAAACACCTCTGACATATATACATATGGTTGCATGCACGACATCATCTAGTCAGTTGTCCGAAAATGGTAAACCTACGAAGTTCAGTCAATGGATTTACCCGGGAGAGACGGCGCCTGAGTGATGACGTAAGGCAGGTCAAAGTTGATGCCCTTTATATGCTTGTGGCGGGCGGTGATCATCTCCAGGGCGGCACCAGTTCCCCCGCCGACGTCGACGAGAACTTCAACGCCGTCGAAGCCGTCGAAACGCTCGACCATCTTGCTGATGACCGTGACTGACATGTGGAACATAGCTTGGTTGAACACCCCGCTTAGCCGAGGGTTCTTCCCCATGTACTCAAACAGCGGCACCCCGTGCGCCCTCTCGAACGGCGGTGGAACACCGCACACCACCGCCGCCCCCAGTTGATTCCTACATGGATGGATAATGCTTAGGCTCGTGACATTTGATCATCATGGCAGTCGACGGATGACATATAGTATAGAGCGCACACAGTTACCAGGTCGGCAAGTAATCCTGGTCGACGGCGAACTTGGCCAAGGGGGCCAGCGACCCATCGCTGCGGTTGCTGGTGAGCCACCGGCACACCGGCGCCGGAGTGTACTTCCGGACTGCCTCACAGTCCGGACCCGTCTCCGTCGAACACCGCACAACGTCGAAGGCGGCAAGGAGCCGGAGAAGCCGGTCCACCGAGGCAGCCGACCCGGCCTTGTCCGGTGCCGGGAGCTGCGCGGCCAGCTCGTCCACCGTCAGCGCACGGCCGGCGGCGTTGGTCAGTGCGTCGATGATGCCGAGCTCGATTGCTGTTTTGAGGGTGATGGAGACGGCGAAGCCCGAGATGAGCCCCCATGCATGCGACCACGTCGCTTCCTCATCATCGCTCGCGTCACGAGAAGTTGGATTCCTACAAGCCACGATGTTAGTTTTTTCCATGACTAAACAAACCGCGTTGGACTTTGTACTGTTAGCGACTGTGGGTTTGCTTTCTGTGCTTGTGGAGTTTGAGTGCATGGAAGGCGGTATATGTAGTGGCCTGTCGGATCACCATTTCACCACCAAACTCCCTACCGGCCGGTGGTTCATCATCGTCTCGCTTGCTGCACCATTTTGTGACAGTGACGATCCCTAAATTGGTTGTTGGCGCACAACAAAACTTGTACTTCGCAGGCAAATACTACAATCTCTGTATGGAAATGTAAGACCTTTTTGTTTTGTTTTGTGTAAGGCATAAAAAACGTCTTACATTTTATTACGGAGATCGCGAGTTTTGGCATCAGCGGGAGGTTTAGAGTGGGATGCCAGGGTGGCGGTCTACTCAGTGGGCTCTTCAGCGGTTCTCCGGGTAGCGGCGGTGGCCGCGCCTCTTGGTCATGTGTGAGCGGCGAGAGATGTTGCGGTGGGTGGCCCTGGCGTCTTCCTTATTGTGGCAGGAAAGGGTCTAGAGCTGGTTTTGGAGGCCCTACCTTCGTCGCAGCGGCCGATTGTGGTCCCGTCATGGCACGGGGAAGCAATGGGTGAAAGCTCTACGCCTTGGCGTCAACGGTGACGGTGCCCATGGGTGCCATTTTCCTTTTGAGGATGTTGTCACGGTTTTGCCTCCCATGTCAGGTTCCAGGTGAAAAACTTTGTCCACTCCATCAGATGCGGCGACGAATACGCTTTTCGCAGTTTCCCTCTTGAGGAGGTAGTCGTGGAAATCAGGTGGTGTTAGTCCTGTTGTGGTGTAGTCCTTGGGTCCTCTTGTATTCTTGCTCGGCGCGGTGTTGCGGTTTGGATGTTATTGTTTTTTTTTCTAGGTTCTGCTTCTTTAAAGGCTTCCTCATCGCCATGTATATTTCGGCCTTTTACTTATGTTTCGTACTTTATCTATAGAGCGAAACGGAAGCCTTTTTCCTGATAGCTAAATTGTGTTTTCTGAAAATTTAATGTATTCTCAGGAATAGGGGAAACCTTTCATCATTAAAACACTTTCCTTTCCTTCAAGAAACAAAAAAAGAACGTTATGTTACATGCATGTCTATTAATCTCAATTTGTGGATGACTCAGACCGCTATATATTTTTGAAATTGTCAATAATTTCTAAATACATGTGTAGAAGAAGGCATCACATATATATGGCCGCTTCCCGGCTGCCGGACTTATTCTAGAATAAAATTCTAGGTGCCCATTTCACTGAATAAAATTCTAGGGGCTCATGTCACCCACGAAATGATTTCAGTATTGCATTGATTTGGCTTTGTATTTACTTAAACTGTGCACTGAATACCTCCTAGGAACTAATTTTCTTCCAAAGAAAGGCTTAATTGTGCAATGGTTGGATCGGTGTGTATGTCTCATTACGGCCAAGACCAGAAAAGGGTTGTTGGATGTCTGGTCGGTCAACTTGCAAATATATATTCAGGTCTTAACCCCCCACCCCCTCCCCCACCCCCAAAAAAAAGTAGATGTATAGAGTTAAAAATGGAAGTATTAAAAATAGCATGTGCTGAACCTAGTTGGCATTAAATTCGAACTATGTTCTGGATATGCATCTAAAACGTCACCTTAGCTACTACAACTTTGAAAGAATAGTTGGGCCCATGAACAAGTCATCAATGCACCTACTGCATTTCTAATGATCCACATGCTATTTTCGCAAAAAAAAATGATCCACATGCTAGTCAAGGATACGTATACTAACTCCATTCAACAATGTAGAACAAATTATGCACAATTTAATGAGTTCATTGGTGTCACCCAAACTTAGTATAATTTCCATCAACTTGGAGTAATGTTGGACAAAAATGACATCTCTATATCTTCTTTCACCATTGAGTCAGTCAACGTTTATTTCACATGGAACTTTGGCTCTATCGGAAATGTTCCAAGGCAAAATGATGTTCAGGAAAAAGCCTTGATAACTCGTTTCTTAAATTTTCTAAGATAATTCTGAGATGATAGTTGAAACAATACTAATAGTTTTTATTTAAAACACCAGTGTGACCTAACTGTTAAGCTATTGTGTCAGGTGGCCTGCTCGTCATCCTTAGCCAGGAGAGGGTATCATGCCAGACTTGCCTCGAGAAAGTGCAGGAAACTAGCAGGTGGTGCATTGTCTCTGGTTCTTGGTCACAAAGGATGTAGCGAGGGTGGTGTTGAAGGCCGCGGTGTTGCAATCTCTCGGCAATCCAACATCTGTCTAGGTTGGCTAGCCAATGAAAGAATTTTACTTTTGGAGGTGCCCATATCTATTTCAGTTTCATGTTGGAAATATTTGGTACTCCCTCCCTTCGGAATTAATTGTCACAAAAATAGATGTATCTACAATTAAAATACATCTAGATACATTCATTTCTTAGACGAGTAATTCCGAACGGAGGGAGTAGTTTGTAGTGAACATATGCCACGCTGAGACTGTGACGTGGTGGCAGACGATGTTGTCGAGGCTACCCTGCCACCGGAGGTGCCGGTTCCTGGGTGGCTCCCTGTTGAGATATGGACGGCCAAATCTGACGGGGTTCTAGCTCCTGCTCCCTTCGGTGGTGCTCCCAGTAGTGGCTAGTGGCATGAGCCTGAGTGTGGGGGCAGTACGACACTCACCTTGCCCATGACGGGATTTCCTCCTCACGCGGTCCAGTGGCTGCTAGGCAACCGTGGCGGTGGTGCTGCCCGACTCTGGCCCCTTCCGGTCAGCAGAGTGATGGGACCTGAGAGTTGGTGGGGAGGTAGTATCTGAGTCCCCTCCGGGTTGTGCCATTCACGTCTTTTGGTGTCAGCGAAATGTTTGGACTGGGATGCCGAGGCAACGGCCTCGGGTGGCGGTCAACTCGGTGGGCTCTCCGTGGGTCTCCATGTAGCAGTGGTGACGGTGCTTCTTGGTCGTGTAGAAGAGGAAGGAGTTGTGGTGCGTGGCCCTGACGCCTTTCCTATTGTGTGGTAGGGGAGGGACTAGCACCCAGGAGCCGCAGTTGTCGCCGTTGAACCATTGCATAAATCTGAAACACCTGACACCAAATCTCGTCACACGAAGAGAAACTTTAACCTCGCCACCACAAGGAGATGACAGGAATATGTGTCGGAGCTCCGTCAACTACTCCAGATAGATGAACTCGAAGAAGATCAAAGCCCAGAAGACAAACTCGAAGAAGCATCGCCATTTGCCCAAATGCCGCGCCTACGAGGGCTAAAAAACCCTAACTTAACTACCAGGCGGAGCGGAGGCAGCAGGATTCCCCTCCCCACCACCGGCCACCGAAGCGGCAAGCAGAGAGGAGGCGAATCCACGGGCTCGCCGTTGAAGCCTGGAAGGCAAAGTTTGCCTTATACTCCTAGGGTAGGGGAAGAAACAAGAGGAAAAACACATACATGCCCATTGCTTCACATACGTGGATTGCTCAGTTCACTCTATATTTTTCGAAGTTGACGTGATAAGTTAGTAATCCCCGTTGACCGTAGTAAATTGTACTCCCTCCTTCCCAAAATATAAGGCACGATTGACTTTTTACGGTCTTTGATGCACAACTTTGACCACTAATATATATCAAAGTATATGGATTGAACATGTATAAATGACATCGCTGTATTTGTCTTGCAAAGCAATTTTATTTCATATGTATGTATAATAATTTTATAGACATATAATACATAAAAAATATAGTCAAAGTTGTGCAACGAAGACCAGAAAAGTCTAACCGTGCCTTATATTTTAGGAAGGAGGGAATACTGTTAAATCCAAGGATTTACGTGACAGTTGACAACTAACTTCAGATACTGATCCTGCAACAAACGAACTCCGTAGCAGAAAAAGAAAAAGAAAACAAGGTCGACTTTGAATATATACCAACCTTCTAGGGATGATGGTGCAGATTGGGACCGGGGGAAACCCTAAGCCGGCTGATTCGGCTCGACAGCGGCGTCGGCTTCGGGCGACGCATCCTTCTTGAAGGCGGTGTCGTGGTCCTTATTCTTGTCACCTCCGGTCCTCTCCCGGGTGAAAACCCAAAATCCGGCCTGGATTGGGCAGCGGTGGCGCCATGGGCGTCATCCCCTCCTTGGAGGCGTTGCCTGGGGAGCTAGGACTCGGGTGTGGGCTCATGAAGGTGGGGGCTTTGGCCGCCGGCTGGATCTCTGCAGCTGCTCGCGGCGGCTTTCATGTTGTGCAGAGTGCCCCTTGTATCTTTAGGGCGTTTCCTGTTTTTGGTGTTCGCGTCGGAGGAGCAGCGTGGCATCTGGCACGTCGACAACGGCGAGTCTTAGCGGCATGGAGCAGTAGGGGTATCGCCGGTGGGCGTGTGATGATGGACGAGCGCAGGATGGTGGCGCTGTCTAGCGTCGTGGTGGCGTCGATGGCAGAGTGACCTGGCACGGTTCATGCAAAAGTACAGCTCTGAAGATGGATTGATGGTACGTGGCTGCGGCGGCCTCATACCCGGCAGGGGTCCTGGTTGAAGAGCATGCCGGACTGGTGGGTGCCCATACCCGGCAGGCGTCCTGGTTGGGACCTCAGGTCTTAGATGTTAGGTTTGGCTGCGAGGTCTGTTTGGTATTAGGCCCAGACCATCAGTGCCCCTTCATCAGTTAGATAGGAGTAGCGATAGAGGTTGCTAAGATGGTGGCTTTGGTCTTACTGTTGTACGACTTTGTAAGGTCTTGTGTTAATAATTAATAAATTGGCCGTATGCATCGTCCAGATGCAGAGGCCGGGGTATTCCTCCTTTTTGAAAGAAAAAAATATACCAACCACTTTTTATTTTAACAGTTATAGTGTAGGTATCGGATATGGAAAAGTCAGAAGTAGGAAGAAGAATCCAATAATTAGGAGATGAATATAAGAAGAGCTGACTGAGAGTGATTACGTATAGTAAAGTCAAATTTTGATTGTTGAAATATTCATGCGCACCTCGTCTGTTCACGCTACTGTTGGCGTAAGGGTATACGTAAGCACCGCTAAAACAGAATCTCGGGAATATGTGAGAACGGTATCTTTTCCGTCCACTTTCTTCTTCTCTTCTTTGTTTTTTGAGAAATCGTCCATTTTCTTCTTTTCTCGTGAAACAAGTGGTCTCTCAGAAATTTATTGTTCTTGACAGTAAAACGCCTTTCCAAAAAAACATACTGTTAGAGTAGGGCATTTTAGTGCCCACGCTCATCTGCACCCACACTATTATGTTATTTTACGCCTTTTCGCATGGCATCTCTAACACTGACCCACAAATTTGCTTTGAAATCTGTCCACAGACAGGAGACCAGTCCGTGAACAATTATGATGGAGGCCATCCAACTTTGCCCGCATACATTTCAATCACTGTTGGAACAAACCGGATAAAGTCATGCAGAACGGCCGGATTTTCATATAAACCGGAAGAGGTTCGTGCAAACTCGGCAGATTCCATATAAACATGACGAAATTCGTTACAGTTTGGACATACTTCAACTAAAAGTAGAGCTCGTCTGATTCTAGAGGTATAATTTCGACATACTTCTATTCTAAACCTAATCTAAATGATTGCCGGTGCCAGTTCCCTGTGTCCAGTCATGAGCCCTGAGAACTAAATCTCCGGCACTTGCCTTCGCCTTCTCCAGTTCCGCCTCGGTGTGCTCCAACTATGCCTCTGCAGCCTTCGCCACCGTAGTTTGAGTGACTAATCGGCTGTGGATTATCAGCCCGCCAAGCTTGGCTTCAGGTGGAGGGGCAGAGTGGTGGCCTTCCTGGGACCCGAGCGGCGGCGGCCTGCCATGCACTACTCTTTCTCGTTGTCGGCGGCGCCTGGGGACGTGTCGGCTTCGTGGTCGTGGCCGCGTGGCGCGGCCTCGGCGGAGCCGGCAATGTCGTCCTCGTCGGTCTTGCCCCACACCTCGTCTGTTGCCTCCTTGAACTCCTTGTAGTCGGCTCCCAGTTCCGCTTGGCGCCGGCGGTACCGCCAACGGGCGAGGCGGATCTCGTAAGCGAAGCTGTAAGATTCGAGTAGTGCCTCATGCTCCGCCACGTCCGCGCCCGGCATGATCGCCTTGCCGGTGTCGAGCTCTCCTCCGTATGCTGGTGCTCCTATAGGAGCTAGAGGTTGTAGGCCGTGTCGGCCTGTGCCCCCCGCACCACGTCCATGTAATGGGCAGGGGCCCCGCCGATGGTCATGGTGCAATACACCGGCGAGCTTGGTGCCGGAGAGGAGGTTGGCGCTGGCTCGTCCTCGGCCACGTCCTCCATTAATTGGGGCGTTGGAAGCCTTCGGCTGCCTGCCGGCCTGCCTGCTGGTAGCAATGGCGGCCATCTCCTTCTTATGCTCCAGCGCCAGTCCATCCCAGAGAGCTCTGGAGCGCAAGGAGGCCATGGTGAGAGTGGTGCAGAAAGGAGAAAGGGACTAGAGGAGGATGAATGCGACTATGGCAGACGGGCGGACGGGTGGCGCCGGAGTAGTTTCCTCGTGTCATTAATGTGGGCGGCAGACGGATGACCTTTGTGTCGTTTGAACGTGGGAGGAGTAGCAAGCACTGGGATGCGGCGCGGTCTGCTTTCTCTCAGTTGGCGCACTGCTTCAATGCCGACACCAGTGAGAGGACGTGCCCGCTCTGGCCGGGCATGAATGCGGCACTAATGCTCTAGAGCAGCGCTGACCATTTCGGGCGAGAAGCATGCGCGGGCGAGGAGGGGTGGGTGGGCCAGGGCGGTCAGGAGCGGGCGTAACAGCGGTCTGAAAGCCTGCAAACCCCCCTAGTTTGTCCCTGGTTTGCAGCAGAAAGTGTATCCGGGCCGCTCGGCGGACCGATACACGCCCGCGTTGGATGGCACAACACGTCCGGACCATGCACTCCAAATGTATGTGGGAAGTTTGAGGGTCAGCGTTGGAGATGCCCTTGCTATTATGTTACATGTTTGTTGCTTTCCCATTTGTGGTTAACTCATACCACTATATTTTTCAAAGTTGTGAATGATTTCAATACATGTACATGAAGGCTGGTCTGGTCAGTTTTTTTTCTTTTTGAAGCGGGGGAAAGATTTGGCCCATCGATTAATTAAGAATTAAATTGCCCAATTAGTTTACAACAAACCGAGTGAAAACCGATTGAAACAACCCATAAGTGAACTACTCATAGAGCACGACACATCACTACCGCATAGGTGGCCCTCCAAATGCTCCCAACACACAACCACACATAACCATGGACAGTTGAACAACAAAACAGAACCCCTGGAAAAAAAACACCTACAATGACAACTCAGACAACCAAAAGCCATGCTGAAAACCCAAAGAACTGAGCACCCTCCATCATGAAATCGTGAACGCCCCTTTGGCGCCACCCTTCTCGCTTTTGTTTCTTTCTGGTTTCTTCGTGATTGATTTCTCCTTCGGGAGATAGCCACATGTCTTGTTGTATCCAGGGATCAGCCACCCATTTGTGAAAGAAACCGTAAAAAGGCGTTGTAGTTCTTTGTGTACTTGTCGTCAACCAAGCGGCTCCCAAGAGCAGGTGCCAAACGTCGGTCATGTCAACATCGTCAACCATAGGTACCACCGACACGATAGACTCAGGCGCCTCAATATGCTCACATGACATGCGAATCATTTCCCTCACACAAGGTTGTCAGCGAGACCACTTTCATGTGCTCTACTGATAGAGGCAAAACACGTCTTAGACATAGTTCCTGACACTCGGGCATGATCTGCAGCATCAAAACCATGATCACAGCGATGGACTCTCCCTTAGTGGTAGACAACACCATGGATATGAGCATCTACAGACGGACATGGCACATCTGACCCTCAAACGATTGCAGACGTGCCCGGGTGCATCCGCGGACAGTGGCCAGTCATGCCTCAGATAATCCATTCCACAACCGGATACCTCGAATTATAAACCTCAAATCCATACTATTACATGTAATGTAAACCTGATCTTAAGTAGAGCTCGTCCGGTGGCCGGCTGCGCTCCCCAAAGTGTTTGTCCGGTCGCCGGCAAGGTAGAGTAGGACATGGGACACGATCCGGCTCACGGGACTCAACGCGGCACCGTCTCCCATGCCCCAATCTTCCTCGTCGGAGCCCGGAATCTTGACGGTGCCGGTGAACGTCAGATTGATGATGGATCCATCCTGGGACGTGTCGGTGACATCCAGCACGACGCGGTTGCGGAGCCCGGACAGGTGCACCATAGGGGCGCCAAGAACGCGACGCCGCCTCGCCAACATCCACTGCCGTGAGGGTTGCCCTGCCTCCCGTGCCCGCTGCCTCGCATGGCGGCACATCGCGCCATGTTTGCATCGAACAACATCGCACATGCATGGTGCGTCTTCCACCTCGACGCGCCAATAGAGGGGTTGCGCGTCCGCCGCCGGTTCGGACGCTACACGAACCGCATCGCCTCCGGTGAGGCAGCGATGCCACACCTTGCGGCGGATCCATGCGTCATTTGGGCGGACACAATGGATTCCCGACGGAAGGAGTCCAAGCGCTACCGTTGGGCGGCCTCCTCCTGGGAGCGGCAGAGCGCAAGCCTGACAGTCATCTCCTCCTCGGGGTTGCCTGGGATGAGTTCGGGGTCAACAGATCTGGAGGTGTAGGACTCGGATCCGCTGCCCGTCATGCCGGAGAAGGCCGGAGATCGCCGGGCGGGAGGTTGGGTGGCGGAGGGGAGTGGAGTGGAGTGGCTAGGGTTTGGTCCGGGGAGCAGACGGTGAGAATGTATGTGGGGTCGAGTGGGCCAGCGTGAGCC
This sequence comes from Aegilops longissima, assembly GCA_021605205.1. Lineage (NCBI taxonomy): Eukaryota > Viridiplantae > Streptophyta > Magnoliopsida > Poales > Poaceae > Aegilops > Aegilops longissima. The sequence goes on from CM038678.1 coordinate 663,632,667, forward strand.
GGGTCCTATGTGGGCATGGTGGAATTGGGGATATATACCAACCACATTTTATTCTAACAGTTAGTGTAGGTATCAGCTAAGGAAAAGTCGATAGTAGGAAAAAAAATCAATGATTAGGAGATTGACACAACAACTAACTTCCATATGTCGGCAGTATTTTGCACCCTGAAATCCCTCGAGAGTATAGGTCACAGCTCACAACTACGACTGAGCTAATGTCACTGCAGCAAAAGAAAAACCATGGTGGACTTGGGTAGACATACCAACCACAATCGTTTTTAACAATTAGCATAAGTATATACACCAACCACAATTGTTTTTAACAATTAGTGTAGGTATCAGCGAGGAGAACTCGGAAGTAGAAAGAAAAGTCTAACATTTAGGGGATGTAAATAAGAATCAGTGCTAGGGTTTTCTTGTCATATGCACGGGCCACACACGCCCATGCATCAAAGCATGAAGTATTAGGAGGAGTAACAACGCCCTTATAAATAGACGTGATAAGCTCCATGGAGTTGAAGCCAACCAGTCTTGACTAGCTCGAAATTTTTGGTCTAATCTAGAAGATAGCATTCCGCTCAGGAAGCCAGAGTAGACATGGGGAGCCAGGGTCAGGTAGCTAGGGTACACGGGCAGAAGAAGGCCATGGGCACGGCGTCCATCATGATCAGCACATATTAATTAAACTACTGGATGATGGTCATGATCATTAGTAGGAAAATTCAAATCCGTTACTATATATAAACAACATGTGTATTTATTCCATTCCTGTAATGAATATTGCAGTTTATACAAACTATATATTTGATGTTGCTCATTTTGGATGCTTGGATCTCATCAAGTGGCTAATAATTAATAAGGTTGATTGTTGGGAAATATATGAGTTGTCACTTCAAATTTTTAACAAAATTAGCGGACAACTGTGGAGATGGTTCTTTCATATACCACATACATGAGAACATTATACCTCTCTATTATTTTAATATAGTTCACTAATAAAATAGATACCCAAAGCGAGCTCCATAAAAACTTCTATTTTAGTCTATGTACTTTATATTATTTTCTCATCAACTGCATTTTTTGTACGTAAAAACGCTATATTGGATGAACTAATGGCTCCCATGATATTTTTTGGTATAACTTGCATTGAGGTATCTTAGAATAATTAATTAAGTATATTGAGAATGATAAAGAGGTATAATAACTGTGTATACAAGGTATATATGGTAGTATGCACCTCAGGAGTACAAAAGATTAATGTTTCTGTCTATATAATATATACAAAATTGTGTCTATCATAGCATGCCCTGGCAGTATCTATCTTAGACACACGACTGTGCTTTGTGATCCATGTGGGGGTAGGAAAGGGTTTGTTGTTTGTACATCGTTAGTTGCATTTGCGACAATTTGATATAAGAAAATCAGTTGACACATTTACTGATATGTTGTTGTTCATAGATTATTTTTATGAGGTAAATATAGATCTGATAAGTTGTATGCTACTAGATGATACCGCGTTTTTTAGTGCGGGAATTGCTTGAAATATACTCCTTATGTCCCTTAATTCATGGCGCCCTCATTTTATCATAAAATTTTGTTCATTGATTTCATCAATAATATATAACATATCATAAAAATTATACAGATATAATCTAAAATCTTAGCATGAATTGAATGGTATTAACATTTTAAGCGTAACATACGTTATGTTGGTCAATTGGTTATCAAAGTTGGTCTTCGGAAAATATGCGTGTCATGTAAATAGGGGCTTAGGGAGTATTTCAGGAAGGTTTGGTTATATATGAATATGAATATTTGGAGTAATAATATAAGAACTAAAACTAAAAATACATATGATTATGGTATGATTATATTTTTTAATTGAATGTAAGTACCATAAATATTTATTTAATGTAGGTAGCATAACATAGTGAAAACATTCAAGCTTTTTGCATGCATCGTCTTGAGGCGGGCCTATTGCCAAGCATATTTACTTCTTGAGCACATAGAGCATATTGAGATAAATATATTAGTGGGTATAACTACTAAGCTATATGATGGACGAAATTCCATAGGACCTCCATGGAGCTCCCCTACCTTTATCTAACCCGTTACTTCATTGGGGGATTCACACCCATCTATTTCTGACACATGTGATATACTCCCTCCGTTCCTTTATATAAGGTGTATTTGTTTTATCAAAAGCCGAATGCGTGCATGTTTGACCAAGTTTTAGAAAAATATATCAATATCAACAATATATACGAAACTTATATAATTTGATCCATCATGAAAAGTAGTTTCATATTTTATCTACTAGGTATTGCAGATGTTTATATTCTATTCTATAATCTTGGTCAAACATTGAAATGTTTACTTGCACAGAAATTGATACACCTTATATTCTGCAACGGTGGGAGTATAATTTAATTTTAATAATTTATGAATCACATTAAATGCAAGTTGACATATACAGGCAATATGAGAGCATGTAAAATGGGGTGACAAAGTGGACTATAAAATATTCCACATCAAATTTGTAATGAGTCGGAGAGGGGGGGAGAGAACAGGAGTGTGTTGTAAATTTATAGCATGCTATAGGATAGTCTCCAACTCACTTTGTGAGAGAAGAAGGTGTGCGCCACACATATTAACTAGTGGTTGGGGCGCGCCCGTGGCGCGCCGCCTGAGGGAAAGCTGGGCGGTGCCAGGTTGGACACGCCCCTTGCACTTTCCTATGTGTAGTACATGATGTCACTAGTAGAAAAAGGGGCTATCGTCCAGGGCAGTTTAGCCCATTAGTCCCGGTTCAATCCAGAACCGGGACCAATGGAGCTATTTGCCCCGGTTCGTGAGCCCAGGGGGCCGGCTGGGCCACGTGGGCCATTGGTCCCGGTTCGTCCGGACCTTTTGGTCCCGGTTGGTGGGACGAACCGGACCAATGGTCCTGGCTCTGGCCCACCACTATTGGTCCGGTTGGTGGCATGAACCGGGACCAAAGGCTTCCTTTAGTCCCGGCTCATGCCACCAACCGGGCTAATGGTGCTGCCTATATATAGCCCCTCAAGCAAGAGCAGAGCACACTGCTCCTGTTTTTTCGGCCGAGGGAGAGGGCTTGTGGTGCTCTAGCTCACCTCCTATGCACACAAGGTGTTCGATGGAATGCCCGAGCCACACTACTTAAGCTTTCTCCTCTCAAGCTCGACCTCTAACCTCCATTTTCCTCAATATTTTGTCTAGGTTTAGCGGTCATCACGCCCGTCCCGTCTTCACCGCCGCCGATCACCGCGCCGATCTCATCGCCAGCACCACCGTGGTGAGCCTCTTGTTCTTATCTTCTTTCTGAAAGGAAAAATATTCTTACTTGTATTATTTTCTTACTTTTATTATTGCATCTTATATAGTGCGATGGTTTTGGTATCCGCCCCCGTCGGCCCTCGTCCTGTCTATGATTCGGATGTGGTATATATTATCTTTTCATAACTATTGGTTCATTTATTGTTTATGAAAATTATGCCGACCAACGTGACATAGATTTTATTTATCTAGGAGGTTGTTGAACCGAAATTCCAACCGACCCTATTGTCGAGAGGTTAAATTTAGTTGAAGAAGAAAACAATTTCTTGAAGGAAAAAATAAAAAAACTTGAGGAGGAGAAGATGATATTGGAGTTGCATGTTGCGGATGTCGTCGATGATCACAAGATCAAGATGGATGCAATGCGCTTGAAGATGAGAAAGATTAGAAAATATGCCATTATACCGAGGCTTGGTATCATTATGCCGTTGGATCAGTTGTTACCTTGGTTGCGATTATGATCGTATTTGTTTTTACATTGAAATGTTTTACATAGTTTCAATGTATGGTTTAATTAATTTAGATGCTCTGCAGAGCTTTATGTTGTTAGATGGGAACTATGTATGTACTTTGGTTTTTATGTGATGATGAACTTCTATTAATTTGGTCACTTAATTATCTATTCATGATGGTCTGTAATGATTTTTGACACACTTAATTATATATAATGCACGCAGATGAACCGCAATAGATGTACGGTGATGAGACACACCTTCGAGTACATTAAGGCGTGCATGCTTTTCTCAAGTGGCTGAGGCAAACAAGCAGAATGGTTTTATGTGTTGTCCATGCCCTATATGTGGGAATACTGAAGTCTTACTCTGACCGGAAAATCCTTCACACCCACCTGCTTTACAAGGGTTTCATGCCACACTATAATGTTTGGACGAGGCACGGAGAAATAGGGGTTATGATGGAAGACGGCAAGGAAGAAGAGTACGATGACAACTATGTGCCCCTGAATACGGTGATGCTATCGAACATCAAGATGCACCAGACGATGTGCACGATGGTGCTGCAACGGCGAAGCTGCTGAAGATCAAGAGGAACCAGACGATGTGCCCCATGATGATGATCTCCGCGGGTCATTGTCGATGCAAGGACACAATGCGAAAGTCGGAAGGAGAAGCTGAAGTTCGATCGCATGTTAGAGGATCACAAAAGGGTTGTACCCCAATTGCGAAGATGGCAACACAAAGCTCGGTGCCGTACTCGAATTACTGCAGTGGAAGGCAGAGAATGCAGTGCTCGATAAAGGATTTGAGAAGCTACTGAAAATAATGAAGAAGAAGCTTCCAAAGGATAACGAATTGCCCGACAGTACATACGCAGCAAAGAAGGCCGTGTGCCCTCTAGGATTGGAGGTGGAGAAGATACATGCATGCCCTAATGACTGCATCCTCTACCGTGGTGCCTACAAGGATCTGAACGCATGCCCGGTATGCGGTGCATTGCGTATAAGATCGACGAGATGACCTCGGTGATGTTGACGGCGAGCCTCCGGGAAGAGGGTTCCTGCGAAGGTGATGTGGTATGCTCCTATAATACCACAGTTGAAACGACTGTTCGAAACGGAGAGCATGCCAAGTTGATGCGATGGCACAGTGTGGACCGTAAGAAAGACGGAAGTTGAGAGCACCCACGACGGGTCGCATGGAGAAAAATCGAGAGAAATCTTTGGGATGAGTTTGCAAAGGACCCAAGGAACGTATGGTTTGCTTTAAGCGCGGATGGCATTAATCCTTTCGGGAGCAGAGCAGCAATCACAGCACCTGGCCCGTGACTCTATGTATGTATAACCTTCCTCCTTGGATGTGCATGAAGCGGAAGTTCATTATGATGCCGTTCTCATCCAAGGCCCTAAGCAACCCGGCAACGACATTGATGTGTACCTAAGGACATTAGTTGAGGAACTTTTACAGTTGTGGAATGGAAACGGTGTACGTACGTGGGATGAGCACAAAAAGGAGGAATTTGACCTAAAGGCGTTGCTGTTCGTGACCATCAACGATTGGCCCGCTCGGTAACCTTGCAGAGACGGACAAACAAGGGATACCACGCATGCACGCACTGTTTACTTGACACCGATAGTATATACCGGAAGCTGCAGGAAGAATGTGTACCTGGCCATCGTCGATTTCTTCCGACCAACCATCAATGTCGAAAGAAAGGCAAGCATTTCAAAGCGAGGCAGATCACCGGAAGAAGCCCGCCATGCGTCGCGGTGATCACGTACTTGCCGAAGGATATGCTAAGGTGATGGTCGATGAAATAACGGAGGGATTTGAGGAGCTCGGCTTGACCACCCTACCGGTGAAGGGAGTATCGGCTGGGTTCTGCTCAAGACTCCATGCCTATGGCGGAAGGATCTCATCAACCTTCCGAACTGGGCGCCTCTGCCTCCTCCTCCTCCTCCGAAGTCAGGCACTCCGCCTCCTCCACCGCCTCCTCCTCCGGCGAGTGACGATCAGGGCACTCGGCCGGCTCCTTCTCCGGCGCGGCGGCACTCCGTCTCCTTCTCCACCTGCACCGGCGCGTCCGGCAGCCAGCCTCCTCCTTCTCCGCCTCGTCGGCAAGGGCGGAAGAGACCCGCCGCCGCTCCGGCTGCTCCGGCGTCGTAGTCCTTCTCCTCCGCCTCGTAAGCAAGGAAAGAAGACATCCGCTCCGTCTGCTCTGCGGCGTCTAGCAGTACAGCCAAAGGCGGGAGGAGATCTGATTCGGTCCTTCTCTGAAGACTCGGAGAAGTTACCGTCTGAGAGGTGCGAGGAGGAAAACGCGAAGATCGCGTGACCGAAGTGGATGACTGGTTTCAAGGGTTGAAAGCAAAGAGACATCCACCTCCGGAGGAGAAGGTAGATCCGGTCAAAGCGAAGCGCACTCTGGCTGCCCTGACAAAACCACCCAAGTCTCCGCCGAAAGGCAACTAAGAGCGCATTATTGGAAAGGCATTTGCCGAAGCGGAGAGATCGGGAAGTACTGTCAGTGATCAAAGGATGAAAGAACGACGAGCTGGGAAACAAATTGCCCAGCTCGGCGAACAAGCGAACCAATCGTGCCCCCCGCTCAAGGTGCCTGCTAGCGACATCGTCGATCCGAGGATGGTGCCCGGTTATGGCAATCCTGAAGATTACCTGCCCGACGATGTACAATTTGATTTCTTGGAGGTGCAGATACAAAGATACGAGTACGGGAAGCCTCTTGTCAAAGATGAAAGCTCTCTAACAACGATGATGCGAAGATTGCATGATTGGTACATGAAAACCTGCAAAGAGTCTGAGGGGAGGAATACTTTGTATGTGAGAGTTAAAAAGGAGCATGACCTCCTTGGAATTGAACTGTTGCCTATTCCATTTGAGGAGTTCTATCAGTTTTTCAATCAATTGGCTCTCGATAAAGCAACGGTCACCTGCTACTGTCTGTAAGTAGTACTACTTCTGTCATTAAGTATCTCTATATAACTCAGATCTTTCATTGCATGTATTTATAAATATCCTCACTATATTATGCAGATTGAAGATCGCAGAAATGAAGAAAAAACAAGTGGGTGATATTGGGTTCATTAACACATATCTCGTCGATGCAAATGAGGTTAAATATCGTGCCAAGAGAACCGAGGCCAACTTGCTACGATCGTTGGAAATAAATGAACACAAAAATACAATACTCTTTCCTTACAACTACACGTGAGTGTTACTGTCTTGTGGCATATTCGGTTTCCCTTATTTAGTCCAGGTTATAGAAATATAATATTGATGAGTTATGCATGCGTGCGCAGGTTCCACTATATTCTCCTAGAGCTTAAGCTTGACCAAGGAGTAGTAAATGTCTTAGACTCGAGACGAAAAGATCCCAAGGAGTATGCGGAAATGACTGAAATGCTCGAGAAGTAAGTTAAATCGATCATTATCCACCATATCAGCAACTTTGTTCATTTCTGATATCAAGTAATTGTTTTCTTTGTATGGCAGGGCTTGGGGAAAATTCACCAAAAAAGCTCCGGGACTACCGAAGAAGCTGCAATTTAGACACCCGAAAGTAAGTACTATATAGTAGCATATTCCACGCGCATCTCCTAGTGATTCAAGCGCTAGTTTCATCAATACCATTTACCATGTGCTTGCTAATTATCAGTTTGATTGACCTCTGTTTCTTGTAAAGTGGTTGTGGCAGGAACAAGGGAATGATTTTTGTGGATACTACGTTTGCGAGTCCATCCGCCACACGACCTGTGAGAGGGGCTACTCCGACAAACAATTTGAAGTGCGTAAATAAAAATATTCACAATTTTATTTTATTACCATCATTTGTGTTGAGTTTCATTCATTCATATATATATATATATATATATATATATATGTATTGACCCCTTTCTTAAAATTAGATGTTTCGGAAGCGGGATGAACTCCTAGCACCAGATCGCATGCGAGCAATTCAAGAGGAATTGGCGGCATTCTTTCTTGACTATGTGATCGCTGAAGACGGGGAATACCATGTGGACCACGCGTCCGTATTGTAAAAGATAATTATTGTATATATGTAGCCGGTAGTGTCGGATAGATATACGAGAACTTGTTGTTCGACCAATCTCTCGGAGAAGGAGAGGTGGTCGATATCACTTCTCTCTGTATGCATATATATGTTCATGACGATCTTCTGTTTGCTTAATTACTAGCTAGCTAGCATGTCTAGTTAGTCCTCTCTATACGTATGTATAGTATGTAGCGTCGACCAAGCACGGACAAAAGAAAGGACACTTTTCTCTATTAATTAGCTAGCTATAGCACAATATATGAAACACCTAAATTAACCCCCAAACCCCCCTTTTGAAAAAAAAAAAAACCAGAGCCAAAGAAATGCTGACGCGTGGATGCCTATTGGTCCCGGTTGTTGCCACCAACCGGGACCAAAGGCCCTCCTGCCTGGGCTCAGCGGACAGGCCACGTGGAGGCCCATCTGTCCCGGTTCTGGATAGAACCGGGACTAAAGGGTGAGGGTATTAGTACCGACCCTTTAGTCCCGGTTCATGAACCGGGACTAAAGGACCTCACCAACCTGGACTATATGCCCTTTTTCTACTAGTGTGTTATTCCATCAGACTCAGGGCACAGGGAGATGAAGTATGATACGTGCAAGTTCTAACTCAAATGATAAGACAGTTGTCCAAAAGCAACACATTCAGAGAAGTTTCTAACTGAAACAATAAGACAGTTGTGCGAATGCAACACATTCAAGGACCGGATTCTTAGATGTTACATGAACGATGATATAGATAATAAAGTAGAGGCATATTTCCTCACATCATACGGCATAATTAAAAGGTCTTAGAGAAACAGGAAACACGACACATGGATTCTATGCATAGACGGTGGTATGGTCGTCAATGGCACGTCCAGAGGCGTAGAACAGCGGATCATACAGACTCTTGGTGGCACGGTGCCTCTTCTTTGCAGCCTCAACACGAATATCCTGTAATCTCATCACGAGAATTATAAGCCACAACTTCAAATGCCCATACAATTTGTAGTTGCTTAAAAGACAAAGCAAGCGAGTACTCCGGAGCTTTGGTTAAAACCCATCTAAACAGAGATAAAAACTGGCAACCTATACATCCACTTACAACAGAGCAAAAGTAAAGAAAATTACACATGATTAAGTAATATAGAAAGAGCAGACTAACTGACACAATGTGGTAACTAAATCATTCAATCCCTGAGACTGATTGGATGTCAGTTTCTTTTACTGCCAGTACCTATTGGTAAATTAAACTACTAATCAGAGGAAATATTTAAGCAACCCAATTACCTACCAGATCATTGTACTTACACTTCCTAATCAGATCACCTAATAGGAGATACTATTAAGATTATGAAACGTATGTTAAAGTATATGGAGTATATCATTTAAGGAATTGGCTTGTTACCATGTACGTTCTTGTGCTGCTTCATGTACATGGCAGTCCATATAAGCTTAGCAGGCTTGAGATGGTTGTGGAAATAGCGCTTGCACTTTGAGTTGGACAAATGGAAGACCTGATTTTGGATACACGCAAAGAATGCGCAGCATGATTTTGGCAAACTTCTACTCCAGAGTCTGAATGGACGAATCTAATGCATTCCTCGGGTATATCTTGGCACCACTGAAACGGCAGAGCTCTGTCCTATATAAAGGTACAAGTAAGACAGTGGCAAGCCGTTTCACAAATCTTTAGTGTTCCCACACAACATCAATGATAGTAGCATACTTGAGAACCATCTTCTCCGCCCTGACAAACTTTCAAAGCTCCTCCTAAAAATAAAATGCAAAGATATCTACACTTAAAATATCAACGAATAACATGAAGCATTGCCTCTAATAACACATCATGAAAGACAAAGCCTTGTTGAATGGTTGTTGCACGACATATCGAAGAGACTAACAAAATAAACTGTACAGTGCATCATTATAAGTTTTATTAAACAACATGAACAACTCATAGGAACAATGTACAGAGCTAGGGACACAGTAAAAATCTCGCGCACAAGAGTACATTAAACATAACCACAACACTCTTGACACGGACCTCTCCTAATTTATCAAAGTCAAAATATCTATTCATTTTGTCCAATACTACCGAACTTTAGGCTTCGGAACTACCAAAATGTGGTCTCATGCAAAAAAATGACAATAAATTGTTAGGCTTAGCATCATGTTTCAGCTTACACAACTACCAAAATACCAGGCTAGGCCATTGTCTTATAGTTTCAGGAAAAGGGATTACAAGGAAGTTCACCTGTCAATGTGCTTCAAATTCAACCTACCATAAGGTCGGAGAAGTTAATCATCGTCCGCGTTGGCTTCATCTGTTGCACTGTTTTAAATATGAGGGAAGGAAATTATCATCCACTAATACTCTAAATGAACTCTAGTACTGTATTATAAAGAACCAATTGAGACACACTCATGAGAATCAAGCGTTCCTATGTCTGCAATGCACAAGATATATTGCATGTACATTCTTACATCACACACTATATAGTTGCTGCCTTAAACAAAAAATGTTAGCCCGTACAGGCATGCATCAAAATTGATAAATGTTCAGTTCTGATGAGGCATATATCACCTAAAGTACCAACAGTCGCCATCATCATCATCATGAGATTTATTATCGTTTGTAATTCATAGCTGATTTGAGAGAAGCATAGGGTCAAATGAGGTAACAACAAGAGCTAGCAAATACAGTATATGTTTTTGCAGTAGTACAGAAAACACCGGAGTGCAGAAAATAGGACACCACAATGTTCCTGCTGGCCACAAAAGATGTAATTCCTGACTGTACTTATGCTAGGATCAGGATTAATTCACCCTAGTGCCCCCAAAATAAGCTTGACAAGGTCTTCCCTAAGTTCTGTGAAACATCCCAAAACAAACCCCCAACTACCCAGCAGAAGAAAAAAGAACTATTGATTACACAAAGAGCATAAGAAGAAACAAATCTTTTCCTACAGCCTGCTTGGATTTCCAACACCTTAGTCACATACACAAAATAATTTGCACAATCGAAGATGAGATTATAGGGGCTAAATCAAACAGAGCAGTGGATGAGAGAAGAGCAAGCTATTCAGGAAGAAGAGAAGAAGTAAGAGCACTGGTAACAGGTGGGCTGTTGTAGATTCATTCTCTGCATTACTGCTACTGCAAAATAAATTGATATACCAACATGCTCAAATACTGCGGTTTTTACAATACTTTGTTGTCAAACACAGTGTAAATCATGCTCAGTTGTACTGGTAGCCAATATAGTCCACAAGACTCATGTCATCAGAAATGATGTTCTGAATTAACTATACTGTAATAGTCATCAAGCTGTAGCATTTCCTCCATATTTCAGCAATTCAACACATCATGTATTTATTTGTTTGAACATCATGTGAAATTAAACATGAATTCCTTCCATCCAGAAAATGAAACACAAGGTATGGAGAGATCAAGAATAAAAAATACCTGCATGTTCTGAATTCCTTGCACATGCAGGCAAGGAGCTGGACACCCAAATTTGTGTCCTCACCATATTACCTGCGTGCAATACCTAATAAACATTCGTCTTAGATTACGAATAGGTAAGCTATACAATTTTTCTGTAGCACACAACTTTAGATCCAAAATTCAGTAGTAATAACTCATCTCCTTGTAGAGCTCAACCACAGTAGACCAGAAGAGAAGAAAGGGAGATGTAATGTGTACCTGACATGAGGCAGCGACCGTGGCGAACAACTTGAAATGGAGGCAGGACGCTAGCATCTTGAGGTTGAACGAGGTCTCAGTGGTTGCTGATGATATGCATCTGCATGTGAACCCCCTGCTCCACGCACTTGGCATCGCCCCTTGCTCCTCAATCCCTTGTGCCTCTGGCGTCCAGGCACATGGGAGAAGCTTGAGGCTGCCGCACGCCTGCTCGTCCCTCCTGCCAGCACCAGCAACCGGCGCCCGTGAAAAGGGACGGCGCTTCCCTCGCCGTCGAGCTCCAGCATCCGGGAGTCGCTCTGCGTGGCAGGTTGAGACCCATCGAGGCGAATACGACCCAATTATATATATGGTTTCATGGTTCGTTCTTCTACTCTCTTCAGTAGTTCTGCTTAATGCTTTTGTAACAAAGTCTCTCTGACTCTAGAAAATCAAGCAAGAACCAGAAGATGCTAGCAGAGAATTTAATCCAACATTATGCTCTACTTAGCATGACATACACTGCTGAAATTTGGAACAATAATTCAAACACAAGTCTGCAACATGAAGAGTTCAACGTGTACTCAAGCAAGAAGGTTAATTTTGCCACAGACAAAACGTTCACTGCAGCTCCCAGAGCCCCACGAGCAACAAAACCAGCCAATCACACACAAACTGGGTAGGGTTATGTAGCAATCTCCTAAGAAATTTTGCTCACCAAATATTGAGGAGATAACTTGGCCCCGGAGAATCTAGCGGCTAATTCAGTAACGAGAGGCGGACCTGGAATTAGGTAGTTGCTACGCGGGTCTTGACATACTCCTTGTTGTTGGAGCCGAACAAATCTCTTGCCTCCTCTTCCTCCTCGTCCCCGTACCAAGCGGCGGGCTTGACGGGCACGACGCCGACTAACCTGAGTACAGCAGAAATGATATGGTAAAAATCGACAGGCCAGAAAATTGAACTGTAAAATGGTAACAGGGTAATAGTAACATCCTATGTTGCAGGAATTTTTTCTTAAAATACTCGATTAAACATGTTTCTCAAGCAGAACTTCGAGTGTCACAACACCAAATAGTTACTACTACCAAGCAAGCAGCAACTCCGAGTCGACCATACAGGAGGCAGAGGTGACTTTCAGGAAGCAGCATGCAATGTTTCATCAAGCAAGCACCAACTTTGAGTCTACCATACAAGACACATATGTGACTTTTACCAAGCAGGCACAGCTTATAGCATACAGGATCAATTTTGACAATTAAGCTGCTGTAAGCAATTTCTAGGTCGGCCCTGAGTAACTGAACGATTGCACAAAATCTGAACTCGACATGAGCTCTACACAACCAAGTACTACTAACTATTGTTCTATCTCGCTGGTAGGTACCCAGGCAAGCTACAGCCGAGTCAACTCCACTTTTCTGAAAAACTGCTACACGCGCAAGACAAAAAGGAAATCCACAGATTGCCCTACCGCAACAAGGAACAAAACATCGTCTCCCTGGGAGGAAAAGGCGGGGGGCAAAGGCAGAGCATCAAGAGGAATCGATTTGTCCAGTCAGCCAGTCCATTCGGAACAGAGCACGCACAGCAGGCACCGAGGGAGGAAGGGAGGGAGGAGGTGGTAGCAGGGGAGGGGAGGCGTACCCGCAAACCCTGTAGACAAGGCGGTCGAGAATGAATCGGGCGCAGAAGAAGCCGAGGGAGAAGGCGACATCCTGGCGCGGGCGTCGCCGCCGACGGCAACACCACCAGCACCCCATGGCGGCGCCTGGCGAACCGACCCCAATCCAGCTGCTACTTGCGGATCGGTGAGTCGGATCTTCGACTTGGCATCGCCGGAACCAACGACCAGAAGCCAAGCCAGTCCCCAACCGCGCGGTCCCTAGAGACCTCGCCGGCGTACCCGACACCGCGGCTGCTGCCCGAGCCCGGGCCTCCATGCCGGCGGCATCGTGGCACGGACGGGAGGCCCTGCCCCGCGAGACGGAGGGATCTGACGCTGCCATCGATCGGGGATGGGAGTCTGCGCCAAGGGCCGACCCTCCTCATCGCCGCCATTTTCCGAGTGCCCATGGTCTCCAGTGGTGCGGTCATCGGCCACGGCAAGCCAACCCTAGCGGCGGCGGCAGCTGCGGGGGAAAGAACGAGAGAGATAGGAAGTTGCGTGGAATCAGAAGCAAACTCGAGGTTTTTTTTTTTGTTTAAGGGAAAAAAGCAAACTCGAGGTGTTTTTCTCTCTCTCTCCTATAACGTGGTGGGCCGACAAAAAACAACACGAATGGGCCAATATGGAACGAGTTTTTCCACCGACCCCTGTTCCTGGCGCCACGTGGCTATCGCGAGTGTTCCCTCCTGATGCGCACGTTAATGTTTTTAATGACACAATATGTAGAACCAACAACAATTGTACTAGTGCGTTATTAGACTGACTATAGATGATGTGTCATTGATATAGAGGTAACAATTGGGCTCTCTTATTATCCTTGCTCTGAGTCGTGTGGCAACTGAGCATGGTCCATCACACATGTGGATGACTTTCCCTTTGAAAGTTCCAAACAGACAAGGATTGATATCGTGGTTGGAAAATTAACACGAAGTATTAATTTAAGTGAAGCTTGAGAATTATGAAAAATGTCATAATACTATATCGGGGAAGTTGTGTCTCTTCAATAAAAGCCAGGAATCTCATGATTGTAATTCTAAGAAAAATATATAAACAATTCAAAAAGATTGATGAAATTTTGCAGTTTAAATTCAAGTGCAATTCCATGGCACCAACCAAGTTAAACTACAAGAGACTAAATCCAAAAAATTATATTTCTTATAAGAAAACAAAGAATTTATGATACCAATTCTTAGCACCACCGCCGCGCTCAAGGAGTGGGGAGGTCGGCTCGAGGACATCACCCACCTCGTCGTGGGCTCCACCAGCGGCGGCAGCGACATGCCCGGCGCCGACTACCACATCATACGGCTCCTCGGGCTCTCCCCCTCCGTCCGCCGTGTCGCACTCTACCACCAGGGCTGCTTTGTTGGCGCGGCGGTGCTGCGCCTGGCGAAGGACCTCGCCGAGAACAACGGTGGGGCACGCGTGCTGGCCGTCTGCGTCGAGACCAACCTCATGTACTTCCGCGGCGTCGACGACGCCCACATGGACAACCTGGTCTGCCAGGCCCTCTTCGGAGACGGGGCTTCCGCCGTCGTCGTCGGGGCCGACGCTGACCCGGCCGCAGAGAAGCAGCTGTTTGACATCGTGCACGCGACGCAGCACCTCATCCCGGAGACCGGCGGCGCCATACAGGGACTCATACGGGAGGTGGGCCTGACCTTCGGCCTCATCAGCGAGGTCCCGGCGCTGATCGCCAAAAATATCGAGGCCGGCCTGCAGGATATGCTCGACGGCTCCGGCGTCGCAATCACCGATAGGAACTCCCTATTCTGGGCGGTGCATCCGGGGGGCCGCGCGATCCTCGACAAGGTGGAGGCGGCGCTGGGACTTAAACCGGAGAAGATGCGGGCATCACGCAAGGTGCTGGCCGAGTACGGGAATATGGGCAGCGCGTGCGCGTGGTTTGTCCTCGACGAGTTGCGACGGTGGTCCGCCGCCGAGGGATGCAGCACCAACGGAGAGGGGTGCGAGTGGGGCGTGCTCTTTGGCTTCGGCCCGGGGCTCACCATGGACACCGTATTGCTACGTAGCGCACACATCTAGCATTCTTCCTCCGCATACCCGCGCTCGCGAAACCGTACCGTAATTTGTTATGTATATTGCTGTAGCAGTCGTTTCTGTGTTTGCTTATTAAAGTTCCACACTTACTATAGTACTCCCTCCGTTTTATAATGTAAAAATGTTCTTATATTATAAGATCGATGGAGTACATAATAAGCATAATAATAATATGCTAGGGTCCGCACTTTGCTTAGTCCATTGAGACCTACTCCTTTGATTGTACCACCTGTTTTGCCCGTTGTTTAATTGTTATAAATTTTTTGACATTGTTTAATTGTTATAATTGGTGTCTATTGATTTTATTTTTTGAGGTATTGGTTATCTGTTGATAATCAGCCGTTGCAAGTTTGTCTCAGATTTTGGTAGCCCATGGGCTATGAGGAATCGATGTATCATGTTTGCATCGTGTTCCGACTCAACAGGATCCCTATTGGTGATGTACCGAAAGTTCTCTAACTAACTTGCCTTCTCATCCTCAATGATCATGTTATCCAAGATGAGGCAACATGTCTTTATTTCTCATAGGACCCATGGAGTCCAATACTCAGCATGGCCACGAATAATGGTAAAACGCTTCTAAAGCACACCGCAATTTAGGATGCGGGTTTGTCTTCACAAATGTGGATGGAGGAAAGTTGCTATCTGCAAGGTAGTAATCCATCGTGTACCGACGGTCATTGACAACATAGTTGCAAGGAGGAGCATCTCCAGCAACAAGCCATCCGAATTGTGGTGATCTTGACAACACATTCAGATCATTATGAGAGTCCACAAATCAAAAGAATGAATGCCAAAATCATAGATCCTCCGAGGCAATAGCCTGAAAAAATGATTGTTGGATCTTCGGAGTGCCATTTGTATTGATATTTTCACCTTGCAGAATAATCCTTTCATGTCCAGTGCATGCAATCAATTGATCCAAACATGCGGGTCATTCTCGTTCCTCACTCAAACCCAAGAGTCTCTTGGTGTCTTCATCATTCGGCCCCTCAAGTACTCCACATCATAGATCTCAATCACGGCTTGTGTGTATCTTCGAAAGCTCTCCAGAATTGAATCTTCCCCAATGCGGAAATAGTCATAAATGGTGACAGCCAAATACCCATAGGCAAGTACTCAGACAGCCGCGACACACTTCATCATAGGCCTAGCACTTATCTCCCCTGATGCACTCCCCTCGGTTTAGACCATTCATACGGCTTCTCCAAAAAAATACAATGGTGAGACTGAGACTTTGGTGCATCCGAAATCGTCAACGAAAATACTTCTCTGGATTGGGGTTGAACTAATCCTTCATCATCTTGGCATCACCCCTTGCGCTATCCCCATTGATGTACAAACGTTCAAACTATCATCCTAGCCATGATCGCTCAATTTAAACCTTCATCATGCTTCTCCACAACTTTTGCAATTGTGAGGAATACTTTGGTGCATCTAAAACATTGACGAAAATATTTCTATGGATTGGGGTTGAAGTAATCCTTCATCAAATTAGCATGACCCTCTGGTCTATCTCGATTGATGCACAAAATGGTGTATGGCCATTTTGAAATCGTCATCGTATTCTTCTGCCTCGTCCAGTAAACATTCGTCGAAGAACATCTCCCTCAATTTCTTCATCTACACCATGCAATATTCTAGGTTGAATTTGATTGCAAAACAGCAAACACATAATGAAAATAGCTCAAAAAAGTACCTAAACAATTCATCAATCAATTTGACGGTGGAAGAGGTGAGATCCTCGGTCGGCGGCGTTGAGCCGATGCTCAATCTAGGGGTGGATGGCGGGCTCGCGAGATGACCGGTAATAGAAAACAAGGCTCGGAAAAGGAAGATTCTCGTCAAACAGAACTCCTGGGTCGACGACAAAATTTGTCGATCACTGTCAAAGCTCATAAATCTTGTTGTGATAACGACGCCGCCTAACTCCTCAGCAGGTGCTCTACGCCATCTTCGCCGACCGCCGACTTCATTTTCGAGAAAACTAAGCCCCTTGGGAGCTTTTCTTGTCCACAAGATCGAGGCGGCGGTGGCAGAGATATCAGTCGTTTTTGGTGACTGGTGACATGATCATAGTGGGCAGGAGGGGTGGTGGAGGTTGCGGGTTGTCGGTGGGCTGGCGGCGAAGGATGCAGGTTGACACTGGAGGCAACGTCAACGTCAATGCAGTGTGAACGGGGAAGACGGCCAAAATTTTCTAAGAAGTGGCACCAATCAAGTATATTTCAGGGCTAGCTGAGCTGGCGCTTAAGTTTTTTAGCAGCTAAGCCAAATAAGGGTTTGATTAGGTCCGATTTAACTCCTCGAGGTGCTTATTCCTTTAAGATCATCCATAGTACTCAAAAGACTTCGGATGCTTCTTCAAAGTTTTCACGAGTTCATCCTTTTCTTCATCTGAAAGGTTAGCGCTGATGATAACAGGATGTTTATTTCTGTCATCTAAAAACTCATACTTCAATTCTTTCGACACAGGCTTGATCTCAGGAGGTGAAAGATCTTTCATCATAATATAATCTTGCACTGGCGCCGCATCTAAATTTTGATCAATTTCCATCTTAGATGGGTATTTTGGACCTTGTTCATATCAACTAGGCTTCTTTCTAGCTCATCAAATGATGTCCCAAAATAAATAGGGGCCAATTGTGCAATTGTCTTCTCTTTGTTATCATCATGTTATCTTGGTTGTGGAGGATTCTTAAACCTTGAGAAATGAAATTCCTTTACCTCTTCTACAAACCTGAGAGAGACCACCTCTCTTTTGCACTCAATCTTTGCACTTGCAGCGTAAGAAAATGTCCCAAAATAATAGGAGAAAGATTATCTTCAGGTATTTCCATGACAACGAAATCCACAAGATAGGTGAAAGTTCCCAAGGTAACATAAACATCAGGCACAATACCATATGGTTTCCTAAGAGCCCCATCTGCTAGTTTTCTTTCCATCTCTGTGGACTGGAGATCGCAAGAATAGATTTCATCGTGAAGTTTATCATAAAAGGTATAGGGTATAACATGAATAGAAGTGAAGGAAATATGCCCTAGAGGCAATAATAATGTTATTATTTATTTCCTTAATTCATGATAAATGTTTATTATTCATGCTAGAATTGTATTAACCGAAAACTTAGTACATGTGTGAATACATAGACAAAACATATTGTCCCTAGTATACCTCTACTTGACTAGCTCGTTAATCAAAGATGGTTATGTTTCCTAACCATTGACATGTGTTGTCATCTGATGAACGGGATCACATCATTAGGAGAATGATGTGATGGACATGACCCATCCGTTAGCTTAGCATTATGATCGTTACAGTTTCATTGCTACTACTTTCTTCATGACTTATACAAGTTCCCCAGACTATGAGATGCAACTCCCGAATACCGAAGGAACACTTTGTGTGCTACCAAACGTCACAACATAAATGGGTGATTATAAAGGTGCTCTACAGGTGTCTCCGAAGGTGTTTGTTGGGTTGGCATAGATCGAGATTAGGATTTGTCACTCTGTGTTTCGGAGAGGTATCTCTGGGCCCTCTCGGTAATACTCATCAATCTAAGCCATGCAAGCATTGTGACTAATGAGTTAGTTGCGGAATGAAGTATTACAGAATGAGTAAAGAGACTTGCCGATAACAAGATTGAACTTGGTATGATGATACCGACGATCGAATCTCGGGCAAGTAACATACCGATGACAAAGGGAACAACGTATGTTGTTATGCGGTTTGACCGATAAAGATCTTCGTAGAATATGTAGGAGCCAATATGAGCATCCATGTTCCGCTATTTGTTATTGATCGAAGACATGTCTCGGTCATGTCTACATAGTTCTCGAACCCGTAGGGTCCGCACGCTTAACGTTCGATGGAGGTTGGTATTATGAGTTTATGTGATTTGATGTATCGAAGTTTGTTCGAAGTCCGGATGAGATCATGGACATGACGAGGAGTCTCTAAATGGTTGAGACATAAATATTGATATATTGGACGACTATATTCGAACACCGAAAGTGTTCCGGAGAAGTTTTGGATGAAACCGGAGTGTCGGAGGGTTATCGGAACCCCCGGGGGAACTAATGGGCCTCGATGGGCCTTAGTGGAGAGGGGGGGCAGGGCAGGCCGCGCGCCCCCTCCCCCTTAAGTCCGAATTGGACTAGGAAGGGGGGACGGCGCCCCTTTCCTTCTCCCTCTCCCTGTGCTTCCTTCCCCCTCTCTCCCTTTTGGTGGAAACCTACTAGGACTTGGAGTCCTAGTAGGATTCCTCTCTTGGGGGCACGCCAAGGAGGGCCGGCCAGCCTCCCCTCTCCTCCTTTATATACGGGGGAGGGGGGCATGTAACGCCCGGATACTTAA